>APFE030362824.1:17581-35704 GCA_000404065.3 Pinus taeda | reverse complement strand
TATGAAAAACTAACTGAGCATCTTCTAAAACTCAACTTCAATCATTTTGATCTTGATGATGCAACTTTATTTGTCAAGAAAGTTGGCAAAACAGTTGTATATCTTGTGGTATATGTAGAGGATCTTTTAATGACAGGGAACAATGAAAGCTATATTGCATCCATAAAGAAAGAATTAGGAAAAAGTTTTGAAATGACTGATTTGGGCTATGTTCATTACTATCTTGGCATTGAAGTAACCCAACATCCAAAATCCATATTTCTTTCTCAAAAGAAATACATTGGAGATTTGTTAAACAGATTTGGCATGACAGAGTGCAATCCTCTTTTTGCTCCAATGGAACAAAACTTAAAGCTCAGATCTATTAAAGGAAAGGAATTTGAGGATGCAACAAAATATAGACAGCTTGTTGGAAGTCTCATCTACCTCACTACTACTAGAGCAGACATTTCATTTGCTGTTGGAATCCTCTCCAGGTTTATGCAAAAGCCTTGTGAGGGACATTGGTCTACTGCGAAAAGAGTTCTAAGATACTTGAAGGGAACTCAAGACCTTGGAATCAAGTATACACAGGTGGACGACTTCAGCTTGATTGGCTCTCATTGAGACTTCAATGGAGACAAAGAAACTGGGGTATCTACTTCACGATACGCTATGAGTCTTGGATTAGGAGCTCTCTCCTGGAGATCACGCAAACAATCATTTCCAGCAGATTCCACAACAGAAGCAGAATACGTGGCAGCAGGTGAAGCAATGAAAGAAATTGTGTGGCTTAGGAAAATTCTTCAAGTTTTGCAGGTAAAACAAATACATCTTTCATCTTTCATCTTTCTTTCATTTCCTTTCTATCTTTCAGAAGTGTCCTGATGATGGACCCCCATTGGGGTTCGAAACGTCGACAGACTGAACTGGAAACTGTGGATAATCCGGAACATGAAGCTACAAGAAACTCCCACAGCTTGAAAACCAACCAAACAAATACAATCAACTCCACTCATGATTGACAACACCTCTGCAATAAAGTTGGCCAAGAACCCAAATTTCCATGATCGAACAAAGCATATCAATACTAAATATCATTTGATTCGACATCATGTTGAGGCCAAAACAATCCATCTACGTCATTGTTCCACAAATGAGCAAATTGCAGACATCTTCACCAAAGCACTTGGAAAAGAAAAATTTGAACGATTCATAATAATACTTGGACTCACCAACATCCCTTCAGATTAAGGGGGAAATGTTGACACCTAATCTTCATGATTGGGGGAATTTGTGTAAATAAATAAATTAGGAATATGAACATCAAGAGATGAACTGAATAATCACTCCTAATATATAACAATAACCTACCTATGGAATAAAAGACGCATCAGTGTTCTGCCCAAAGTAGAGTTACTCCTGCCTGACAATAGGTTTATTTCTCTTGATAGTCGGATTCAGAAATATTGACAAACTCTTCAATCTACATAAATCAATTATCACTAGAATAAAAACTAAAGAGTCGAAGTATCAAACTTGAAAGGGCTACCAAATCTGTCGAATTGAATCCCTTGTAATAAAAAATGGTCTGCAGAATCGTTAAGTTTGAAAATGGATTTGGCAAATTGTTTAAAACGACCGTTGCATTGGCGTAGTGCTATCTCTGCGCCCGACCGGTACTGGATAATGCGGGCCTGCGGCCTTCAAAATGACAATTTTTATCAATCCAATTGCAATTTTCCATCAGAGACAGCAGATCCGCAAATTATAATGGCACAATAGTAGCGTACTACCAACCATAGCGACGGAATCACGAGCAACCAAAGTCACAATATTCGCCACGATACAACACCGCTGCAGTTGGCTTCTACAGCGGCCTTGATTTCGTTGATTATGGCGATGGCGATGGCGATGGCGCTGGCTCTAAGTTTGAGGTTTGGAGTATCCTCCAGCTCACCGGGATCGTTTGACGTTCCCGTCAGTAACAGAGATGCATCGCAACCCTTTTCAGAAAAGAGTAACAGTATTAGATTCATAGCATTTAGAAAACTGTAACATGTAAAGGGTTGCAATATTGAAACAATCAACCATTCTAATTCATATTCAGATCTGATGTTTTATAACTACGGGAAAGTTGAAGGATATATAACGTGGTTTTATTTATACGAATGTTTTATATTTTGCCTCGGAAAAACTATTCTTGATATTTTTGCCTCAAAAAAAGTCTTCTTTCTTTATTCGATGGGTGATATTCATAATGAATAATGAGGATTTTAAGTGTATAGGGTCGATTAGCAACATAGATACATGCGTATCTTCCAAATCAGGATAAATGTATAATTTCGAAATCTGTGATTCGATGGGTGATATTCATAATGAATAATGAGGATTTTAAGTGTACAGGGTCGATCAGCAACATAGATACATACCTATCTTCCAAATCAGGGTAAATGCATAATTTCGAAATCTGCAATCTATCTGGAATAGATATAATTCCAGATAGAAACATGTACAAATTTAACAGAAATTTGTATAGATATTTACGATAAATTTAACATGTATAGATATTTGGTATAATTTTTTCAATAAATTTAACATGTATAGATATTTTTGTATAATTTTTTGAATAAATATAAGTATGTATAAAAAAGACTCAAATAGATATACACATTTATAAATTTAACACAACTTTGTATAGATATTTACAATAAATTTTATATGTATTGAGATTTTGCATAAATAAAAGGGTGGAGAAAATCAAATATAACAAACATATATATATTCTTAAAGTTTAAATCTATAATCTGCATCATAATAATTGAAATTTATAATCAAAATAATAATAATTAAAAAGAATTAGTAAATTTAATAAATTAGTTAAGATTAAGAATTATTTCTGTCATATATTTATATATAATTAATTTTGAATATAAAATAAGAATTCATTTTTATAACTATTCAAATAAAGTAAAATTTTTTAATATATAATTTCGTAATATTAATTTAATTTTACATAATTTTCTATTTTTTAATTATATTTTAAATAAATAAAATAAAAATACAATAAAAATATATTTATGAAATTTTATTAAAAGAAAAATATGCATCTTAGATATTATTATTATAATATTTTAAAATAAAAAGCAAATATTGTGTAATTTACTTTTAAATAGTTGTAATTTATCACGAGGAACTAAACTTTCCTTCCATTCTCGGCCATTAATATTTTTTTTTACATCCCATGAAAATGAGAAGTTATGATAGAAGCAAAAAACAATTTTATTTATGAATTTTATTAAATTTTTGGGAAATTATTGATAATATATAAAATATATATTAAAATATAATTTAATTTAATTATATTAAAAGATGTGATTATTAAAAATAGTATAATTGAAATTTTTTTAAATATATTGAAATTTAAAATAAATTTGACATCAATTTTTTTGGGAAAATTTATGATAACTATTAATAATAGGAACAATTATTAGAGGTTGTTATGGCTGAATTGAAGGTGACTTATCACTGTTATTTGAGGAAAAGGGTGATATTATCACTGTTATTTTAGGAAAACCACGTTTTAAGAGGATAGGCTTTCAACCCTCGGAAGTGCCTCTAGATCTTGTGTCATTAACCTATACCCAAATACCTTTGGTGTTGGGGTGTTAACAAATTCCCTTATCTTTTAAAAAGGATGAACTCTTAGCCAAATAAAAAACACTTTTAAATCACATTCAAAACTCATAATCTATCTCAACTCTTATATCTACAATTTAATAACATTTTTAATAAACCTAAACCTATACATACCTACAAAATACACTTTAGATTATAATAAAGCTATTTCATACTCAAGTGTATAAATTTTCACTAATAAAAAAAAATCGCCAAAGACTAATTGAAAACATTATATCATTCTATAAATAAGTTTGGGAGAAGGATTAAAAGGATGAACATACTTTAAATTTAAAAGCACGATCCAATATATCTACTATACTAAGTGAATCCGCTATATCGTTTTTAGAACAAAAGCAAGGCTCATAACCTAAAAAACCTAAACAAAAGAGACAAAACCTAAATAAAATCTTGAGGCTCATGTTGGTCCCAGATGCACAGGAAACAAAAAAACACACAGCAGAATATCAAGCACATATGAAACAGTTTTTAACGTGGTTCACCCAACCAATCTGAGCTACATCCACCAAACATAGGCATCAAGAATTTATTAATCAAACAGGAGATTACATAATGAAAACCTCATAAAACTCTCACACTCTTAGCAAACCATCCGAATGGTTGCCTGTTATATAGCATAGAGAATCTAACAACCTCATTAACTCCCTCACATCAAATATAGGAGGCATTAACTCCCTCCCAACAAACTGGAGTTAATCTAGGACCTGAATCCTATTGTTGTCATCAGCTGAGATTTTTCCTATTTTGCTCAAACAGAAAATCTCAACAATCTCCACCTTGACAACAATTAGCCTGATGCCCTGTTATTATTATTTTATATTTTCTGCAAGCCAAGAGAAGCCAAACACCAGCGTAGCTTCTCCAATAAAACTGGTTTCGTGAACATGTCTGCACAGTTCTCCTTTGTATGCACCTTTTCAAGAGAGACTCCACTTTCAGTGATAACCTGTCTTACAAAATGGTACTTAATTGGAATATGCTTTGATTACTATGATAGGCCGGATTCTTAGCCAAATATATTGCAATTTGACTATCACAAAGTAACCTGATGTTGTCCTGTAACCTACCAAACTCACCAAGCAAACCTTTCAACCAAACCGCCTCTTTGCAAGCATGAGAAGCAGCAATGTATTCTGCTTCAGTAGTGGACAAAGAAACAATGTTCTATAGCTTTGAAATCCATTTGATAGCTCCACCTGCAAGAGTAAAGACGTACCCTGAAGTTGACCTTCTCTTATCCAAATCACCTGCAAAATTGGAATCAACATATTCGCAAAAAAATTCACTACTCTTATTGTAAGAAATACAATAAATACTTGTGCCTCTCAAATACCGAAGCACCCATTTCACTGCTGACCGGTGTTCTTTACCCAGATTTGCCATGTACCTGCTGACAACCCCAACTGCATGTGAAATATCTGGTCGAGTACAAACCATCGCATACATTAAACATCCTACTACATTGGCATATGGAATTCGAGACATATAATCCTTTTCTTCATCTGTATTAGGACATCAACTCGAAGAAAGCTTAAAATGGGAAGCTAAGGGGAATGAAACAGGCTTCACATTATCCATACCAAACCTCAAAAGTATTTTCTCAATATACTTTTGTTGTGATAGCCATAGCTTACCATTGCTCCTGTCTCTGAAAATCTCCATGCCCAAAATCTGTCTTGCTGCTCCTAGATCTTTCATATCAAATGTCCTTGCCATCTGAGCCTTCAACCTGTTGATTTCTTCTATGCTTTTGCTTGCTAAAAGCATATCGTCAACATACAATACCAAGATAATGAATATGCAATTATTCAACTGTTTGAAATAAACACAATGATCATATTCACTTCTAACATATTTCTGACTCAACATGAAAGAATCAAACTTCTTATACCACTACCGAGGCGACTGCTTCAAGCCATATAATGACTTCTTGAGCCTGCAGGCAAATTTCTCATTGTGATGCTGAACAAACCCTTCCGGTTGTTCCATATATATTTCCTCATCAAAATCACAATGTAGAAATGCAGTCTTAACATCTAACTGCTGCAACTCTAAATCAAACAAAGCCACTAATGCTAACACAATTCTAATTGAAACAATTTTAACCACTGGTGAAAAAATCTCATGAAAGTCAATACCAGCTTTCTGAGAAAACCCTTTTGCAACCAACCGAGCTTTGTACCTTCTTCCGTATCATTCACACCTCGTTTCAGCTTGAACACCCACTTGCATCCCACAGTTTTCCTGCCTTTCGGAAGCTCCACCAGATCCCATGTGCCGTTTTTACTCAAGGCCATCATTTCGTCCTTCATGGCTGCTTTCCACTTGTCACTCTTCAAACCTTCTATTGCTTCCTGATAGCACAGAGGTTCATTGTCATTAGTTGTAAATGCAACAGAAGTGACATAATCATCATACCTTCTCGGTGGCCGTTTGATTCTTGTCGACCTCCTTAAGGATGTTTCTGGTGCTTCCTCGATTGGCTGACTACCCTCTGTAGGAACTTCTTGCCAATCAGTATCTGAGACCTGTTCATGATCTAAACCTGAACCCTATTCATATTCTGGTTCTGAAACCTGTTCATGACTAGTATCTGGACTATGGTCATCATGACTATTATTAGAAATGCTATCAAACTGAATGTGTTGAAAGTCAGATACATCATCCTGTTTCAATCGACTATCTACATCTAACTGTACAAGAGAGGATTCATTAAACTTTACATCTTTTTTGATGATGATTTTGCGAGTAGTAGGATCCCACAATCTATATCCCATTGTTCCAACACCATACCCAACGAAGATATACCTTTTAGACTTTGGATCTAACTTAGTTCGCTGATGTTTAGGCACTAGAGCATATGCCTCACAACCAAAGACTCTGAGTTTAGAATAGTCACAAGGGTGTCCTTTCCATAACTCTTGCGGAATCTTGCAGTCTATCGTCGTCGATGGAGATCCGTTTATCACATAACAAGTTGTTGCCACTGCTTCCGTCCACAACTCCTTTTGCAACCTGACGTTACTCAGCATACTCCTTGCTCTCTTGAGAGGAGTTATGTTCATGCGTTCAGCAACTCCATTTTGTTGAGGAGTATAAATCGTGGTCTTATGCCTCTTGATCCCTACATCCTTGCAATAGCTGTCAAATTCCTTGGAAGTAAACTCACCACCATTGTCAGTTCGTAAACATTTTATTGTTCTACCAGTGTTGTTTTCTACCAATGCTCTAAATTGCTTGAAAACTGAAAAAACATCAGACTTTCTTTTCAACATGTAGACCCAAACCTTCCTAGAAAAGTCATCAATGAATGATACAAAATAAGATGAACCAACATATGAGGTTGTAGGGGTTGGTCCCCAAACATATGAATGGATATAATCAAGTATGCCTTACTAATATGTTTGCCTGTTTTAAACTTTTGTTTACTTTGTTTACCAAACAGACAATTCTTACAGAAATCTAATTTTCCAGACTTCAAATTTGGAAGTAACTTGTGATCAGCCAAAATTTTCAACCTTCTCTCACTCATATGCCCCAATATTTGATGCCATAAGTGAATGGAGTTACTGTCATGTGCAAACATAGTAGACACAAAAGCTGACCCTGTACCTCCTTCTAACTGAAATAAATTTCCTACTTTCTTAGCTTTCGTAATTAGTAAAATGCCTCTGTGAATTTTCATTACTCCATCTTGAATTACAGTTTTATACCCATTTGAATCAAGTGCTCCTAATAAAATCATATTTTTCCTTAAATCTGGTACATGCCTCACATCAGTTAATATTCTAGTTGTTCCATCAAACATTTGTAGTTGTATGCTGCCAATCCCAACAACATTACATGTTACATCATTACCCATGTACACAACTCCATCATTAATTGATTTAAATTCCTTAAACCATTCTTTATGGATACACATGTGGTTTGATGCACCGGAATCTAACAACCAATGTTGACCATGATTTAACACATTAACTGATAATACTTCATCATTCGTACCTGAACCAGATGTCGAACCTGTATCTGTCGTATTTGCCTCCTTCTTCTCTGTCGAAGACTCTGCTTTTGAAGTTTGTTGATGTCGCTTCCAGCAGTCCTTCTTTAAATGCCATGATTTTCCACAAAACTAGCACTTTAGCTTACTCTTCTTCCATTTCGTCTTTGAACGTGAGTCGCTCGGCTTCCTGGGGCGTCTTTCTTTCAAACAACCTCTAACAATCATAGCTTCTGATGTAGAGGTTTCGGAATGCGACTTTCTCCTTGTTTCTTCCGATAATAAGGATGCGACTACATCATCAAACTCAATAGTTTATGATGAACTAAGACTTATAGAAGTAACAAAATGATCCCATGATTCGGGAAACGAGCACAATAAAGTAATAGCTTTTATCCTTGGATGGTATTTTTACTTCTATACTTTGTAATTGCACAAGAAAATTTTTAAAAGCATTTAAATGATCAGCAATCAATGTACCTTCCTTCATTCGCAAATCGTACAAATGTCGCTTCAGGAGAATCCTGTTGGTTAAGAATTTGTTCATGTATACTTTTTCCAGTTTCGTCCACAAACTAGCAGTTGTTGTCTCCGACACAATATTAAACACGACATCATCAGCTAGACACAGTCGAATAGCACTAATCACTCTTTCATCCATCTCAGCCCACTCACTATCTGTGATGTTGTAAGGCTATTTGGACTTGCCCAACAACGCCTTTGCCACGCCATGTTGGACAAGAAAGTCATGCATCTTCACCTTCCAGATCTCAAAATTATTCTTGCCATTAAATTTCTCAATTTCAAACCGGGCACTTTGAGTTTTCGCCATTTTGTATCAACAAAAAACACAATAATCTCCAATATCCAACCAGAAATAAAAAAAAAAATTGCCTATGCCTTTGTACCTTTTCCTTTAAAAAAACTGCCCTTTGCACTTATATTACTTTTCTTTTTAAAAAAAAACTTTCCTTTTACTTGTGCAAATTCTGCCCCACAAAAAACAAAAATACATACACTTGCCTTTTATTCTAATTTGCCTTTATTTAACTGTTTGAACAACCAGCAAATATATATAGTGTCGTCGATATGAATCCAAACAGAAGGATCCATGTCATTTGCTTAGGCAACAAGTAAAAATTGCATCAATAAACCTGTGGTCTCTAGATTCTGCGTTGACAAAGGCTAGTCGTAAAGGATTTAAACACCAGCGTTCTGCCACATTCCTCTTCCTAACGAAGGAATCGAGGATTCGTTTCTCTCTCCCTTTTAATAAAGAGAGTTTATCGGTGGTTCCTCAGTTGTTCTATTCAGTCAAGAAATTCGTTTTGTTTTATCAATTCAAGGGGCGTAAATTGAAGGATCCATTGGCAGATCAAAAAACAATGCTACAACTCTTCCACTAATCGCAGATCAAAAAACAATGCTGCGACTCTTCCACTAATCGCAGATCAAAAAACACCCATTGAACTTCATTCAATAAAGTCATGCTAGAGGTGAACAACACCGGTCAAAAGTTACTAAAATTCAACAAGTTTCATTGTTGCATGGCATTCGGGCAATTAAAAAATCGCGCAGGGGAAATTTAAAAACGCGTAGGGGCTTCTCATATGAATAGCATTCGGGCTTTTAAAAAACACGAGCAGTATTCATTACCAACCAGAACTTGGAATTAATGCTAGAACATCGCCTACCTCCAGGGATTTGGCGGTCCACCGGCGCTCCGGCAACACAACTCCGCGCTCCACCTCCAAACCAACTCCGCGCTCCCAACAACAAAGATTTGCGCCCTTGCTACGCTCTCCATGCACCAACAGTGAAAAAAGGCAGTGCGCACCAGCACTGGACGGTCTCCACGCATTCACACGCAGGCTCAGCGATGATCACGCCATAGTGCTCCACCTCCAGCATTCAGACACAGCTCTCTCAGTGCTGCAACATAACCAACGCTCCACCTTGAGCTCTGATACCTATTGTTGGTCCCAGATGCACAACAAACAAAAAAACACACAGTAGAATATCAAGCACATATGACACAGTTTTTAACGTGGTTCACCCAACCAATCTGGGCTACGTCCACCAAACTCGAGTTAATCTAGGACTTGAATTCTATTGTTGTCATTAGCTAAGATTTTTCCTATTTTGCTCCAAACAGAAAATCTCAACAGCTCAAGGCTCACAAGCAGCAAGGTAAGTAAGGAACAATATATCTAGTATACTAAGTGAATCTGCTATATCGTTTTAAAACAAGAGCAGGCTCATAACCTAAACAAAAGAGACAAAATCTAATTGAAATCTCCAGGCGCAAGGCTCACAAGCACCCAGGTAAGTAACGAAGCTAAATATCTGCTTACCTGCACACAACAATCGTGAAAATGAACTCTCAACAATCCTGCAGCTTGTGTGATATCGGCCTCCAGCACCTGTTGTAGTTAACAATGGACTCCAAGTCTGGGCAAGCCTCGTCGTAAAATGTTCATGAGAGCGCATCCACAGGCGTTGGCAGATCGTCTGTATCTATATCATATCCGCCGGTAGAGAAAACAGCGACAGAAACAAATAAAAAAACACAAATAAGGTTAAAGGTGTGTAAAGCCCTGTAGTTCTTCATCGTGTTCTTTTGCAACTATGCTGATATTTGATCCTGTAATACATATCCACACACGATTTCAATTCCAATAATTATGGCGATTTCAATACAATATTGTTGGTATCAATAACTGATATCAGTAAAAGAGAAACTAAATATTACCAACGTCTTCTCAGAGCTCCAAAGACAATTCTATTTGAGAGTTGCTCTTATGGAAATAACAGAAACCAATACCTGCGGTGGAGAAAAATATTAATTTTTAAATTACTAAACCGCCAGATGGGCACACGGGTTTTGACAAATATTAATTTTGGAATGCCTAAACCACAATGTGGGTACGCATGTTTCCATTCCTCCTTCTTGCTTTGAAATTTGAAAACGACCTAAAACCAAACACCAGAAAATCCATGAGTGGCACCACCATCTTCTTTCCTCGTCCATGTCAGTGGTACCACCATCCTTCTTTCCTCCAAACCAGCTAATTTCGTGAAACGGCAGTACCCTTACGTCATAATGTAATAAATTGCGTCATACTGTGTAATGCATAAAGGCTAACAGGCCACAATTTCCCCCTCGCAAATTTTTACCTGGAACTTAGTCAAAAAAAATTAATTATCAAAGTCTTTAAATTATAGTATTAATGGATTCAGCTCCATTAAAAAAGATGGTACTCATTTTTTATAATGGTAATGGATTTAGTATCATAAAAAATAATAAGAAACACCTAAAATTTTAAATCTTAATAACTGTAATCCACGTGAAATTTTAAAATTTAATAGTTGTAATTCATATTTTAAAAAACTTCCCAAACATTGTTAGAATTGACGATTTTCTATTTTCTTTTTCCCATGGTTGTTGGAGACACGATTCGTTGAGGTTATACCAAAACCCACAAGTGTTAGTAAAAAGAACACATCGCTAAATTTAAGTACATGCCATGAAACACATGCACATGCCATGAAACACGTTGGATCAACACCGCCATTAACTGGGAGCACAACAATCTCTCCCTCAAAGAGAGCCAGATGTGGGACACAATCTCCCCTTCAAAGAGAGCCAGATGCGGGACACGATTGTCCATTACACCAAAACCCGCAAGTGTTAGTAAACAGACATCGCTAGATTTAAGCACATGCCACGAAACGCACTGGAGCGTTGGATCAACACCGCCATTAATAAAACTGTGACTTGTTTCAACTAAAAAATTGACATGTCAGACAGTAAACCACACTGAATGAATTAAAAAAAAAGTTTGACGTGTCAGAAAGTAAACCACAATGAATGAATTTAAATAGTCAAATTCTTTATGTCGATCATTTGCCAAGCTCGCCTGACTTTGTCCCGTTCTGTTAATCCTCTAGATGCGCTGAACGCATTTTTCGCATATCAAATCAGATTTATATACTGTGGGACAAGGACTTTGAAGATTCAAAGGGATTTCAGTAGCTCAAACGTTTTCTCAGCTTCTTTATCATCGCTGGCAACTAAAGTTCAAAATATTACTCTTTCATATGGAAATGATTTGAGCATGTACTCTGTCTACTTACAACAAACAAATATTTCAATACCTGCATCGTCTCTTGACTTTAAAAAACAATACCTGCGTCGTCTCTTGACTTTAAAATCATAAAATTTGAAAATTTGGAAGGGCTTCTTATACCCGATTATAAACGTGATTTGCAAACAGGTTTGAAGTCAAATTTTCTACCCCTAATTAATATGCAAGGTCAATATGTATGGTATCTTGACTTTAAAAAGCATGTGAATAATAACATTAGAAATTTACAAAGGGCTTCTTCTTCCCCGTTTCCCAGAAAGGATTTTAAAAGTCATTTGCGAGCAGCTTTCAAGTTAAAAACTATGTACCCATAATTATTATGCCATATCGATTTGTCCCATTTGCATTTCACCAGCGTGATTTGCAAGCAGCTTCGAAGTTAAACACTATCTACCCATCATGCCATTTCCACATTTTACCAGACAAAGATATGAAAGCATGCACATTATCTTTACATTCAAAAACATTAATAACATAATAACATGATAATAGACATTGACATTTGGAAGGGGCTACTTCTTGCCCCATCTTCAGCCAGAAATTATTGTGATTTTTGCAAGGAGCTCTGAAGTTGAAGATCTCTTTCATCTATTTAATCGTAAGGGACAGATATTATGGCATTGAGAGGATGTTACTCCGCCGACCCTGGCATTTGTGGACCATAAATAGGCCGTTGTTCCTTCCTCATAGATGCCATGAAGAATGCCTCACCCGAACACACAATGGTGGTGAGAATTGGTTTGACCCTGTGTTGAGAATTCTGATAAACACGGATATTCTATTAATTAAGTTGCATTTTAGATATCTAGAGAGTGCCCAAGCACTTCACACATAAACACAATACAGTTCAATCAAAAGAATCTAGTATATATTGGGTTTCACGCTAACATAGTGGTTTCAACAACTCCCTAGATAGTAGGATCTGAGACCTAATCTTAGAGTCTCAATGCTATCCTTAAGACAACTAACTATAACTTTCTCCATTAATTATAACACTCCCCTTTAATGGAGAAAGGGTACTGAAAATTAACATATGCTTGTTGGTTTAGTCTCAACTACGTTTACAATAGCACATAAAAAATTGGTAATAGAGTTTTCATTAGAGTATTTTTTCTTAAGAGTCCATGGTTCTTCATCTTGAGGTGAGGCTTCATATTTGTTTTCCTGGCCATGAGGTTGTGATGTCTCTTCACCTCATTTCTTCCCTAGTGATGGAAAGCTTGAATTCTTATTGTCACCCTTTTCAAGATTATGACATGCTAAATAGGAGAATTTTCACTCTCACTATTTCTGGTGTCAACCATCTGAAAGTCACCTATGACGTCTTCATCATTCATTGATGTAACGTCTACACACACAAAAATATTAATGAGATCATCACAATTTAAATTCTCTCAAAATTTTTCTTTTTCGGCCAGGTCTTTGTAATCAGCTACATCTTGCTCTTCCGATTGATCTTCAACACTTTGTTCTTTTTACACCCTTCCTAAATATCAGCTCATGTGTCTTCAATCTCATGATCTTGTACAACAGACTAAGCTTCTTATTCTCATGATCATCAATAGAACCACATTGTTTTTCGAAAATTTCTTGTCATTCGGACATAGTATCCATGCTAATACTTCCAAATTCCCACATGAGAAAATTATCATCATAATAAAAAATATCTAAAAATATAGACATGTTGTTAGTATATCTTATCTCACTTTATCTTGCTTCCAGATTTCTTTTCGACTCCACACGGTCCTCTAATAAGCTCCAACAACCTCGTAACCACGCAGGTGAGAAACTTCTCCCTTTACCACCGCTCAATGTAGAATTACCAAGGTGAGAAACTTCTCCCTTTACCAGCTCTCAATGTAGAAGCTTGTAGATTGCGGCTTGTGTGCCACTTAGGTCTCAGTGCCCTCAGGCTCCAATTGGTTTTCAGAGCTCAATTGATTTTCAGATCTCTACAACAACGATCCACACAATGATTGATCCACACACCGGTGATGTTCACACACAATGACACACCAACAGATCGAACACTGCCTCTGCAGCCACACCGTGCCTCCTCAGATCAACGCTCCACGCTACTCCACGAGGGGATACAACCAATTTTCTACTCCTATTTTGACAACCCTTACATTGTACCACTTCGGTCTTACCAAGCTCAACTTCTAGCTACCCAATTGCAAGATCTCCTCCACAGAACTACTGCTCATAGAATATATAAACTAATGCGACTACAACGTGACCACTCTGTTGCCAATTCGTCATGTGAAAAAAAAAATAAGTACCAACAGGTTTCGGCAGCCCAAATACTATGCTTCCCATGGTGCCCGCCATCGTGTGGGTGGTTTACAACACATTGCAACCGACATTGAGCCAGATCAACCGCATGAGTGGCGCGGGCCTGGTTTTTGTTCATTGGACTTGGCGCCACCGGTGGTGCCGCTTTTCTATCGAACGCTGAAGAGGCTCACGTAGAGCAACAGGTCTTTGATTTGGTAGCCAAGACGGCTGACAATGACAATTGCGGTTTACTGTTGTTGATCGTAGTTATTCTAGTTATTGCGTGGGCTTTTTTATAACATTCTCCAGTGGTCGACCACCACCGCACAGATTGCTCCCTCTGCATAGCCACAAAAAGAAACGTGCACCTTCGACCACGCCTCAGCACAAAAAAAACACACACACAAAGCTTTGTTCCCGATAGGGTTGGCGCTAGTTAGCAACACGAACTCGCGAAGGTCTTAGGACTATACACTCTAGATCTGCGAAAATTGACTAAGTAAAAAACACGTGGAGTGCTATAGTGGGATCCGCGCAATTAGCCCTCCAATCCAAGCGAAGATTTTGCCTTGTTTGTTCCCTTCACTCAGAGTATAGGATCTACCACCTTGAAGCTCTGACACCATGATAAACCCTGATATTTTATTAATTAAAGGGCCATCTACATGAGATACTTCGAGAGTGCCCAAGCCTTTCACACATACATACAATACATTTCAGTCAAGAGAATTTAGTATATATATACTTTCACATTGATAAAGTGGTTTCAACCACTTCCTAAATAGTAGGATCTAAGACCTAATCTTAGAGTCTCAATCCTATCTTTAAAACAATTAATTGTGATTTTCTCCATTAATTCTAACACCTTTGACAATTTCCTCAACTGTAAGGTTGGTAAGTTCATTATCGTAAGTTCATTATGTTGAAAATGTAATTTCAACGCTGTCGTACCATTCCCCGAAACCACAGTTGCAAAACCACAAACCCGCTTGAGGCATATCGGACCGCTCTTTGGCATGAAGTGGTTTCCGTACACAAGGGCCCGATAAAATTTAGGGTTGACGCGTGGATGAGGCGTGACAGCACCCTCTGACATTTATCGGAAGGTAAATGTCGACTAAAAAGGCCTTCCGATATTCAAGGTAAATGTCGACTAAAAAGGCCCTCCGATATTCATCTCCTTCGTCCGATCTACTCCAGCATTATCCATCGTTGATTGTTCAAAGCTGCATATGAAGTTGCAATAAATGTTATGTGGAGTAAAGTTCGGTTAAAAAGGGCTTCGCCCTTAGATTCCAGGAGGGCAAATCAACGGTTGACGGGCATCACAAACCTACATCAATAAAGCTTAGTGTGGAGTAAAATCAAGTTTTATTTTTGACCATACCTTCATTAAATATTTGTCATATGCATAGGTGTATTTTTAATTTTCTTTTATGGCATGTATGGGCGTAAATTAAATAGAGGCATGGGCAATGTCATATAGTTTAATTTTATTGTTTTTTAATTATTCACGAACGTAAGTTTGTTTTGACTGAACAAGTAAAAAACATATTGTCGTTGGTCAATTTGGTAAGTGAAAAAAACAAGAACGCACAGCAGTGCATGAGCGATGGCGAAGAAGTGAAAAAGAAAAGCAGGGGAAGCTTGTATCAGAAAAACCATGAATTGTTTCACACAACAGTGAAAAGGGAACAGTAAGTTTTGTAAATGTAAAACCATTTTTACAGCAGTAAATGTGAATGTAGATTTTACACAACAGTGTAAAAATCAATTGTAACAGAGGTTGAGTAATTTTGTTTTTTGGGTGAAAAGTTTTTGGTGAATCACTCTGAGTGAAAGAGGATGAATATCTATCAATTATTTTTATTTTAATGAATAGAAATCTTTTATGGTGGTGCAATACTTTGTTCTTCAGTAAATTTCTTTTAAAAACTTCCATGTGCGCAAAAGATCCTGGAGTAAAGAAAACAGAGCATTGCCTCTGTGTGCATGAATTTTTTGTGTTTTTGGGATTTTGCCAAAAAAATCCCCAACACATTATCGAGATATGAATAAAGTTTTAGAATCAAGATGGTAAAGGAAGAGAAGGCACTGAAGTTTGATCTCTCTCCACATTTTTCCAATGTATGAACCTCTGAATTTAGGTAGATTTACATGCTTTTAAATATTATAAAATGTGGAATTTGCAGAACAATTCTTTGCAGCATATGAAGAAGGGTAGCTAAGTTAAGTCAAATCAAAATTTTGTGTAATTAATAGAATATGGGCAGCTAGTATGTGTTGTGTGTTTGGTGTACCAAATATTTTATCTCTTTTCTACCTTTTCAACAAATAAATATCCGAACAAAGTTAAAACAAAAACAAAAATATCCAAATGGATTCGAGCGGCAGTCTGTAGGGTCACTGAAAGAGAAAATTCGTTACGGTTGATTTGAGGAGCTTGAGCGTCACTATCAAGGAGCCAAAGGATTTCAGGAGTAAAAAACTGTGCAACAACCGCTTGCGGAAGGGCCTCCCCGTGTGAGTCATTGAGTAATAAGGGATAAGTCACCAGTGATAGTCGAAAGTCCACCATCGGGGCATCCTCATCGGAATCCGAAAGCAGCGTGCAGAGAAGAGAGTCGACAACAAAATTTCAAAAGATCGTTTAACAATCTCGCAGCCGAGCCGAGGCTAAAGGGTGCGTTCAGTGTAAATTGAATAAAAGACTAGGCGTATACTCTGTTTGAAAAAGACGACAGACCGAAGTCAAATAAGTAAGTCAACGTTAGTGCGTATATTGTCGCAATAATAAAGATTTTTTGGTATACGAAAGTGGTTCGTAAAGACCATAAATAAATAAAGGCTGTGTTTTAAAAGCATTATTTAAAAATACAAAAACAAATCTGATTGTGTTTTAGTACAAATTTAAGAAAAGCTTAAAAAAACAGTTGCAGCAAGTAAAGAAATATGGAGTTTACAATTAAAAAAAACCAATTAAGAATGAAGTAGTTTCCAAGATATAGAATTTGGAAGTAAATAAAAAGAAAATGTAAAATTGTAAAACTTTTGAGTCACTGTAAGCTTAGATAGATAATCAATCATGTTTAAGTGATAATTGAGTCAATTTCTATTATAAGTATAGCAAACATAGTTAAGTCATGATAAGTCATGTTTGAGTTATGTTAAAGTCATAATTAAAGGGGAGTAGTTAGAAATTGTAATTACCTCTGTATGTGAGAGTTACTAAATTTTGAAGAGTTAGTTAAATGAGTCAAATCTAATGAGTTTGAGTTAAGTTATATTTTGAAAAAAGTCGAATTTAGAGTGTATATGCATGTTGAGTTATTTTAGACAAGTCAATAGTCAAAAATGAATAAATACCCATGTTCATTATAAAAATCAAGTTTTCATTTTGTGTGTGAAATATTTATTTCTCCACTCTATCTTTCCAATAGATTATTCTTTCCTGAAAAATGCCAAGAAAAATGTCGCATAGAACATATAATGGTGGTGTGAATTAGTTTGACACCGTGCTGAGACTTTGACAAATTCCTCGACTAGGTATCTGTAATTGCATTTTTGTAAAAAATTAAAATGTCTGAATCAACATGGTAAAGAGAGATAAGGCACTTAAATTTGATCTCTCTCCAATGTGGTTTCTTTATTTTCGAGTGTATCAACTTCTAAATTTGAGTGCTTTTAAATATTATAAAAGGTTGAATTTGCATACCAATTCTTTGTAACATTGCAAGAAGGGTGGTAATATATTTTCGCCTACTTTTTAAACCTGTGAAATCACGATGCTAAACACCAAACACCAATATTTTAAAAATTATTCAGGTTATTCATAGTTTTAATCCTTGCCATAGTTTTGGATATTTAGCTTACCCAAAAGGTAGTATCTCATGATGCCTTCCTTTAAAATTATTTTTTTGCTATCGATTTAAAATTGTGTCTTTATAAGAGAAGATTATTGGAAAATATTTAATAAATTTGAAATATGTTTTTTATTTATTTATTAAGTTAAGAGATTTATTT
>APFE030362824.1:0-17075 GCA_000404065.3 Pinus taeda | reverse complement strand
TAAATAAAAATGGCAATATTATAATTTATTACAAACTAAAATAAAGTTACAACTAACATTTACATCTTACTTGATAGATATAGATCATTATAATATATAAACCGCCTTGAACAAAATTTCTAAACGAAAAATGATTTCACGTAGAAAGTTTGCTTTTCCTGCTAAAAAGGTAAAATTATCTTACAAACGCTCATCTTCTATTATAAAATAATTTACTTCATAGACATGGATAATTAAAATATATAAAGTGCGTATGGAAAGAAAACGAGCAATATATTAAAACATTTCAATACGTAAATTTCCTTACATTTCAAAACATAATTTTCCTGATAGTGAATAGCAGTCTTATGTAAAATTAAGACACAGAAGATCAAACTTTCTCGAAATTACAACTTAAAGTTGTGGGTGGACTGTGAAGATGGCACGATCACAGAACTTTAATTAAAAATGAATATATCTAAATTTCTATCTGAAGGCCATGAACATCATGATCCTGTATTCCAAGCTACCAACTAAAGTTTTATGTGAACTGTGAAGACGAAGATAGCATGATCCCTTATTGCAAACCTACCAACGAAAGTTTTATGGGAACTGTGAAGACGAAGACCGCTCCTCTGGATCAACGATGGGCTCGATAATTTGATGATTGTATGAAGCAGCATTATTGGCAACGGAGCAGTTGGTACGGACCTCTCCCTCGGTTCCCGTTAAAACGTCCAGCTGCCCCATTTGAAGCATTCCCAGAATGAAGTTCTGGAAGAACAGGGCCTGGTTAGATACAAAACTGTCCACAGGGTCTTCAGAATCGGTGGAGTCCGTCTACAGACTCGCGTCAGAGGTGAAAAGTCCTTCACCGTTCTGCACGTCGACCTAGTAATTGCTGTCGAAAACATTTGGTGTGATGGGATCCATGTTTGTTGCGTGGACAGTGTCATTAACCACTGCAGATATTGAATAAAGAGTGCTTGCAAAAGTGGTGTTTAGAGTTGAATCCACAATTGTGTCTCCTGTGGTGATGTTATATAATCGGTTTTGGAAGGAGCCGCAGTGACCAAGACCAATTGTGTGCCCACCTGAAACATTTCACTTGAAACATTTCACAGTATTAAATAACAATAATAATCTCATTATCTTTTATTTTGGAAATTCATTTCCAGATCCATCACATTGAATTTATTGAATAAGAATCACATTAAGTTTATTAAATAAAAAATTTCCAAAAAGAAAGATGTGATTTTGAAAGAAGAAATACATATTTTCAAGTGCAAAACTCACGGCAAGAATAATTATAACACATAAATCAACTGGTTGACCTTCTCTTCTCTATCATAGATTTAGTGAACATTCCAAAATCTTATGAGAAGAGCAAGTTTAATTGTTTTATTTGAACGCTGTCTTATCAGTCTTCCAAAATGCTCTCAAAATAGAGTACCCAGCAAGGAATTCAAATGCTTAGTCATTCAATTCATTGAAATAACATGCACGGTCATGATTTAAAAGTGTTAATGTGTATATTCCAGAATCAGATGGACAGGAGTCCAGAAATTAACCTCAATTGTTCAACTTTACTACATGTCATAAGATTTTGAGATATTTGAAAAAGCAATAGAGTAAGGATACCCTATGTTTTTTTTAGGTATTTGAAAAAGCAATAGAGTAAGGATACCCTAAGTTTTTCCAGGTGTGTCACTGGAGGGATATTGGAAACACTATCTACCCATCATGGCATATCCACATTTTACCAGACAAAGATATGAAAGCATGCACATTATCATTACATTCAAAAACATTAATAACATGACAATAGACATTTACATTTGGAAGGGGGTACTTCTTGCCCCATCTTCAGCCAGAAATTATTGTGATTTTTGCAAGGAGCTCTGAAGTTGGATATCTCTTTCATCTATTTAATCGTAAGTGATAGATATTACGGCATTGAGAGGATGTTACTCCGCGGACCCTTGCATTTGTGGACCATAAATGGGCCGCTGTTCCTTCCTCAGAGATGCCAGGAAGAATGCCTCACCCGAACACACAATGGTGGTAAGAATTGGTTTGACCCTCTGTTGAGAATTAGGATAAACACTGATATTCTATTAATTAAGTTGCATTTCAGATATCTGGAGAGTGCCGAAGCATTTCACACATATATACAATACAGTTCAATCAAAAGAATCTAGTACATATTGGGTTTCACACTAACATGGTGGTTTCAACCACTCCCTAGATAGTAGGATCTGAGACCTAATCTTAGAGTCTCAATGCTATCCTTAAGACAACTAACTATAGCTTTCTCCATTAATTCTAACACTCTCCTTAATGGAGAAAGGGTGCTGAAAATTAACATATGCTTGTTGGTTTAGTCTCAACTATGTTTACAATAGCACATAAAAAATTGGTAATAGAGTTTTCATTTTAGTATTTTTTCTTGAGAGTCCATGGTTCTTCATCTTGAGGTGAGGCTTCATATTTGCTTTCCTGGCCACGAGGTTGTGATGTCTTTTCACCTCATTTCTTCCCTAGTGATGGAAAACTTGAATTCTTATTCTCACCCATTTCAAGATTATGACAGGCTATATAGGAGAATTTTTTCTCCCACTATTTCTGGTGTCAAGCATCTGAAAGTCAGCTATGATATCTTCATCGTTCGTTGTTAATGTAACGTCTACACACAAAAATATTAATGAGATCATCACAATTTAAATTCTTCAAACTCTTTCTTTTTCTGCCAGGTCTTTACAATCAGCTACATCTGGCCAGTCGATTGATCTTCAAAACTTAGTTCTTTTTACACCCTTCCTGAAGATCAACTCATGTGTCTTCAATCTCAAGATCTTGTACAAAAGACTATGCCTCTTATTCTCATGATCATCAATAAAACCACATTGTTTTTCTAAAATCTCTTGTGATTAGATCATAGTATCCATGCTAATGCTTCCAAATTCCCACATAAGAAAATCATCATCATAATAAAAAACATCATCATAATAAAAAATATCTAAAAATATAGACATGTTGTTAGTCTAGCTTATCTCGCTTTATCTTGCTTCCAGATTTCTTTTCGACTCCACACAGTCCTCTAATGAGCTCCAACAACCTCGTAACCACGCAGGTGAGAAACTTCTCCCTTTACCGGCTCTCAATGTAGAAACTTGTAGATTGTGGCTTATGTGCCACGTAGGTCTCAGTGCCCTCGGCTCCAATTGGTTTTCAAATCTCAATTGATTTTAAAATCTCCACAACAACGATCCACACAATGATTGATCCACACACCGATGATGTTCACACACAATGATACACCAACAGATCGAACACTGCCTCTGCAGCCACACCGTGCCTCCTCAGATCAACGCTCCATGCTACTCCATGAGGGGATACAACTAATTTTCTACTCCTATTTCGACAACCCTTACATTGTACCACTTCGGTCTTACCAAGCTCAACTTCTAGCTACTCAATTGCAAGATCTCCTCGACAGATGTACTGTTCATAGAATATACAAAATTATGCGACTACAACGCGACCACTGTGTTGCGAATCCGTCATGTGAAAAAAAATAAGTGCCAACAGGTTTCGGCAGCTGAAACACTGTGCTTCCCTTGGTGCCCGCCATCGTGTGGGTTCTTTACAACACACTGCAACCGGCATTGAGCCAGATCAACTGCATGAGTGGCGCGGGCCTGGTTTGTGTTCGTCCGACTCGGCGCCGCCGATGGCGCCGCTTTTCTATCGAACACTGAAGAGGCTCACGAAGACCAACTGGTCTTTGATTTGGCGGCCAAGACCACTGACAATGACAAATGCGGTTTACTGTTGTTGATCGTAGTTATTCCAGTTATTGCGTGGGTTTCTTATAACATTCTCCAGTGGTCAACACCGCACCGATTTCTCCCTCCGCGCAGCCACAAAAAGAAACGTGCACCTTCGACCACGCCTCAAATGCCACTAGTCGCAGGCTCGCATCGTTTAAAAAAAAACACACACACAGCTTTGTTCCTGATAGGGTCAGCGCTAGTTAGCAACAGAACTCGCAGAGGTCTTCAGGACTATACACTCTAGATCTGCGACAATTGACTAAGTAAAAAACACGTGGAGTGCTATAGTGGGATCCACGCGATTAGCACTCCAATCCAAGCGACCATTTTGCCTTGTTTGCTCCCTTCACTCAGAGTATACGATCTACAACCCTGAAGCTCTGACATGATAAACACCGATATTTTATTAATTAAGTGGCTATCCAGATGAGATACCTCGAGAGTGCCCAAGCACTTCACACATACACACAATACATTTCAATTAAGATAATTTAGTATATATATGCTTTCACACAAGCAAGGTGGTTTCAATCACTCGCTAAATAGTATGATCTAAGAGCTAATTTTAGAGTCTCAATCCTACCTTTAAAACAACTAATTATATTTTTCTCCATTAATTCTAACACCTTTGACAAATTCTTGTACTGTAAGGTTGGTAAGTTCATTATCAGGAGATGAATAAAGTTTTAAAATGAACATGGTAAAGGGAGAGAAGGCACTTGTAACGCTCTAAAACATAGGTAATTTTTTTTTTTATATATAAGTAAATCTACATTCACCAGACCATAATATATCAAATGTATAATCCGCATGTACCATGATTCTCCAAGAATTTGACTTATATGTTTATGTAATAATGTTACAACATGCACCTAAGACCTTTCGGGCTTTGACACATTCATATTTTATTGTATGACACGCACTTTATAATAATTACAGTCAGTATTCATTTGATTACAATATTAGTCGTAACATTCGATTCCCTATCTAATTATAAAAAGGGTTTTCTTATATATATATATGGGTTTATGTTGTGGCGGTCATGGGACTTGCTGCCACGGCAGATCCCGGGTACCATCGACTGGCACCAACCTTAATTGCGACCTGTATGGCGTTCAACCCGAGATTGGACTAACTTGCTCTTTGGAGATATGGGTACAGTAATGCACTGTCGTTTGCAGTACTGGCTTGCTGTGGTTCATCCATCTGGCCCGATCAACGGCTCACCTTCGTTCTGCCATGTGCGGGGGCGTGATCGAGAGCTACGAGGCTGGCTCCTCGGTCTTACCATTTCGTGCTCAAACCCTTCCAGATCCTTCTTGCTGATCGGACGGTGGTGGAATACTTCCTCAGATCAAAGGCAGAGGCTGTGCCACGAGGCAGGGTCATGCGTTGAATATTTAAGGTTCATTTTGTATTAGCTTGGTTATTGTTTTCATTCTGGTCGAGAGTTTGGCTGCCGAAGTCCTCGGCTCGACTGTGTTCGGCCGAAGACCTTATGGTTCTCCACCGCACCAGGGTTCCACGCTCTACCAAGGCACAAAGAAACTCTTCAAGTCACTGCTCAGGTTAAGTTGAATTCTTGAAAGATATTTCCTCTATTGTTTACATTTAAATGATTTCGTTCCTCAATCGTTTCACATGTTACTGAGTCATCTGTCTCCATGGTTTTATAGGGAAGGCTTTTGGCGTCCAGAGATCGTTGGGGAGAAGACCCGACCTTCCAGCCCCTACCATCCTGCCACAGGTATGAGGAAATCCTCATTCTTAGATTCTGATTTCGATTTTTCTTTCTCGGAACAGTGGCTAATCCTCTGTTCTGCTGAATAGGGATGCTAAGTTCCTTACTACAAAACTTTCCTCCGCTATACGACCAGGTTCTACTTGTTACGAACCTATATGGTTCATTTCCCTCGTCTGTTAGATTATTGTATTTAGTCTTTGTTTAAGGGTTCATGTTATGACGGCCTCTGTCTAAGCTTGGTTCGCTGAGTAATGTATCTATGCACAGTTTATCATCTATTTAAATGTCCGACTCACGGCATAATTGTTATTCAAATATGGTTCTGACTTTTATCATGCTATCCATTGGGTTATGCTCGTCTCAAGCTCGTCTATATATTACAAGTATTAAGTTTTGGCATTACCTGTTCTCGATATAATAGCATTGTTTCCTTTTTTATCAGCGTTAAGCCTGTTTATGAGTTGCATGCCTTAAATATGTTTTTAAGTTCTGCATTAACCTTGTTTTCTTGGTATACAATCCTATACCCAAGTTAATTTTTTATTTTTCGACTATGGCGCTCCGTCCATCCTGAATAAGCTTCAGCCCAGCTCGTTTAACTTATTCTGAGCGAGGGTTTTTACTAGAAAGATTTGGCTGAGACTGCTTGTAACCAGAGTTACCATGCAGTCCTCGGCATACATATTTCGTTTAAATGTTATGAACCTTGAATGCGTAACCCTGTGCTGTTTAATCCGTGCATATGAATATTATTAATGTAGTGTGGTCTGGTTCTTCGACTCTAAGGTACTTGCGGTCCTCCTGGCCGGGGTCAATGTATATATATATATACTTTTATTTTGTTTGAATAAGGCAATATCTACTACGGTGTATATATTGGGTTTGCGAGACTTGCCAGTCCCGTCTTATAAAATAATTGTCATATTGTTATGAGCATAATACATTCCTTTGCAAAGAGTGTCTGTACTTTTCGTTTCGATTCTGTCTGTAAATAAAGAATTCTGATTCTTTCCTTCAACATGTAAATATAAGTAGGAGTTTCTATAGTATTACTTATGCTCATATTTCTTGTTGTCCCTGTAGTAGCAAAGACTTATTTATTCAACTTTTCTACTGTTATTTCTGAATGAGATATGCAAGGGTTTAATATTCGTTTCTTCAGAATGCAAATGTCTCGGTCTCTGTCTAAAATACAGCAACTAGTGTTCTTTTCTTATTTTTGGTTATGAATGATAGTCAAAGGGTTTCCACTGAATCAATCTTCTTAGCGCAGAACAGTGTATCTTTTAACACAGAACCATACAAGATACATCTCAATAAGTAAATATACACATAGTAGGTCGTACCTGTTTCTTTACAAACCTACTTGTAATGCTTGTCAATCCACCCGTCTGTAGGAAGAGTTCTTCTTTGATCTTCCACCCCCAAGCACTTGTAGGTCCTCTCGACTGCAATTACACTGGTCTCGCCAGTAACGCTATCTGATCCTAACCAGACATAGCGTACATAGGAAAATTCCTTTCCTTAATGCCATCTGATCCTAACCAGACATAGCATGAACATTTTCTTTCTTCTCTGCCATCCGATCCTAACCAGACTTGGCATTCCCCCTTTTCCTCTGGGCTCTCAACTACCCCTGAAGGTAGTTAGGGTTCCATTGTAACTGATTCCACAGCTACTAACCATGATTTAATCATAAGCTCAGTTAAAATAACACTAACACAATTGTTTTTAATTAACATAAAATTAATAATAGAGTTATATATATTTATCAAATAAAGTCTTTGTTCATAATTACTTTTATTATTTACTAACATTAACTTTTCATCTCCCCCTCCTGAAAGTCTACATCGTCCCGATGTTGCTGTTCATCCAAAAACAGTCTGGGATAAGTATCCCTCATCATTTGTTCATCCTGCCAGGTGGCCTCTTCAAGCCCAAAGTGCTGCCACCACACTTTAACCTGGCAGATGACCTTTTTCCGTAGCTCGACTCTTCTCCAATCTAATATGTTCACTGGTTCGACCAGAAACTCTCCTTCCGGTTCCACCTGAAACACATAACAATCAGATCAGCTGCTTACTAGTATTCTATTTCAGTTTACATTATATAACAGTCTTTCCTTACCTGAATGTCCTGCCAACTTATTATATGCCAAGGGTCATACACATATCTCTTTAAAACTGATACATGGAAGACATTGTGAACCCGAATATGGTTGGGTAGGGCGAGCTGATAAGCTACCGGCCCTACTCGTGCCAGAATTTGGAATGGTCCACAAAAACGCGGTGCCAATTTGGCACAAGCATTCCATTGGAGGGTACTTTTCCTAGCTCGAATTCTGATGTACACATGTTCACCCACTTGGTATTCTTTAAATGTTCTCTTCCGATCTGCAAAATTCTTCTGCCTGTCCTGTGCCATCTTTAGATTAGCTCGAACTTTTTTCACCATAACTTCCATTTCTTCCAACATCTCAGGACCCGGCAAGAATTTGTCCTCCGGTCCACCCCAACTGGAGGGTGTGCGGCATTTCCGGCCGTAAAGTACTTCCAATGGGCTCATTTTCAAGGACGAGTGATAGCCATTGTTATAGGTGAATTCCACTAGGTGTAAATACTCCTCCCAACGCGTAGGTTGTTGCATCACATAAGACCTCAGCATGTCCTCGACTACTTGATTCACTCGTTCGGTCTGTCCGTCAGTTTGTGGATGATATGCGGTGCTGAAGCTCAATTGAGTTCCTAGACCTTCAAATAAGGTCCTCCAAAAAGCTGAGGTAAACTTAACATCATGATCAGATATTATTACTTTTGGCAGCCCATTAAGTTTAAATATATTTTGCATAAAAATGTTTGTGATTTGAGCTGCACGATAAGTGGATTGAACCGGTATAAAGTGAGCTGACTTGCTGAGTTTATCCACTACCACCATTGTAGAATCATTGTTCTTCTTGGATTTCGGCAACCCGGTAATAAAGTCCATGGTTATGGTCTCCCATTTCCATTCTGGTATGGGCAATGGCTGTAGTAATCCTGCAGGGTGCTGATGTTCAGCCTTCACATGTTGATACTCCAAACAGCGTGCCAGGTATTCTATAACATCCTTCTTCATGCCTGGCCAGTAATACTCCTTCCTTAGCGAGGTGATTAATTTCTGGTAACCCGGATGTCCTGCATAAGGACTTCTATGATTTTCATCCAGAATCTTTTCTTTAATACCACTCTGATTGGGTATATAAATCTTCTTCTGGCAACACAAAATTCCGGCTGCATTCAAGGTGTAACCTTGTTGTATTGAATGGGTATCTGAATTCTGCACCAAATGCTTCTTTTGCAAATAAATCTGATCTTGCGTCGTAGCCTCCTCAATCTCTTTGTCAAGGGTGGACCATCCTTGACTAATACCAATCTTGTAAATGCAATGCACCTTTCGGCTTAGTGCATCAGCTACTCTGTTCTCCTTTCCCTTTAAGTGTTTAATTTCGAAATCGAAATTTCCCAAAATGTCCACCCATCTTGCTTGTATTGCATTTAAAGTGGGTTGACTAAAGTAACTAGTCAAGATGTGGTGATCCGTCATTAACAAAAATTTCCTCCCTACTAAATAATGGCGCCACATCTTCAAAGCATGGATCACAGCGGTTAATTCCAGATCATAGGGAGAATATTTCTGTTCATGTTCCTTTAACTTCCTGGATTCATAGGCAATCACTTTACCTTCCTACATTAGCACTCCACCCACGCCCTCCTTAATCGCATCTGTACAAACTACATACTCCTTTTCGGGATCTGCCACACACAACACAGGTGCTGTGGTAAGTAGATGTTTGAGCTGTTCGAAACTCCGTTGACAGTGTGTTGTCCATTTAAAGACTTTTCCCTTCTTTTGCAAAGAAGTAATAGGGTAGGCAACTCTAGAAAAAACTTCTACAAACCACCGGTAATATCCAGCCAGCCCCCTGAAGGATCGAATATCTGCTACATCCTTGGGTGTAGGCCATTCCATTATAGTTTTAATCTTTTCGGGGTCTACAGCTATACCTTCCTTCGTAATAATGTGGCCCAAATATTGGATCTGTTCTTTATAAAAATCACATTTGCTGAATTTTCCATATAACTGATGCTCCCGTAAGGTCTGTAACACTATCCTCAAATGTTCCTCATGCTCCTTGATATTCCGGGAGTATATAAGTATATCATCAATGAAAATCAATACAAATTTGTCTAGGTATTGATGAAATACAGTATTCATCAAACACATGAATGTTGCAGGTGCATTAGTTAATCCAAAAGGCAGTACCACAAACTCGTAATGTCCGTAACGAGTACGAAAAGCTGTCTTGGCTATATCCTCATCTTTGATTCTGATTTGATGGTAACCCGATCTTAAATCAATCTTTGAGAAGATTGTCGCTCCCTTTACCTGATCAAATAGCTCGTCAATGCAGGGTAGTGGATATTTTTTTTTCACTGTCAGTTTATTCAGTTGTCTATAGTCTATGCACATTCGCAGAGTCCCATCTTTTTTCCTCACAAATAGCACAGGAGCTCCCCAAGGAGAGACACTGGGGCGAATATACTTCTTTTCTAGCAGCTCTTGCAGCTGCATTTTTAACTCAGTTAATTCCAGTACACTCATCCGATAGGGTGCTCGGGACACTGGGGCTGCTCCGGGTATCAGCTCAATGGTGAAGTCTAAATCCCTTTTGGGTGGCAGCCCTGGAATTTCTTCAGGAAATACATCTGCAAAATCTTGTACTACTGGTATATTTTTAACAATTGCAACCTTATCCACAGAATCTGCAAACCCCACTTGTACTGCATAAATCTAGCACTTCTTCCGGATACACTTAACCAGCTGTGAGACCGTGATCGGTCGAATCTGCACTGGTTTCTGGATGCCTTGAATCTCTTTTCCCACACCCAGTTCATCTCAGTAAGAGATTGTTTTTGTTTTACAATTAATTACAGACCATCATCGTTCCAACCAGTCCATTCCTATCAGCACATCATAGGAACCAAGAGGGAGTACGTTTAACTCAGTTGTTATTGTTTGGCCAGCTAACCTTAATGGACAGTTGCTGACTTTAGTTAGTACTCGTCTTTTGGCCCCAGTGGCCAGCTGTACTAACCAAGGGCTTTTAAATTTAGTGGTTAGCAAGCCACAGCTTTCTACAACTTTGGGACTTACATAGCTTAAAGTAGCTCCTGGGTCTACTAAAATAGAAACAGTTCGATCAAAGATCTTACCTTCGAACTCTATCATTGTTGGCTAGTAATCAGCTTGTCGATCCTCCAGTGCTGCATTTATTCTGGGCATGGATCGAGCCACATCTCCTACTGTTGAAGCTTCGTAGATCTGGGACAACTGATCGATGTCCTTCCGATGAGGGCAATTTCTAACATAATGGGGTCCGCCACAACCCCAACACTGAACAGGTGGCCGAGCTGAGCCTTCATTGTCCAATCTAACTTGCTGTTCACTATATTTGGATTCTGCAAGAGGCTTGAATCTGTTCTGATTTTTAGTTGGATTTTTAGTATTGGCTCCTTTCGAAAATCCTTTTTGAAAACTGTTGCGTGCTCCCTTACTTCCCATAGGCATTTTACTGCCCCGCTTATCTGTCCAACGCTTCCCAGAATTTTCTCCTTTTGATTTGTTCTGCTGATAACACAGTCTTGCCTTCCGAATTGCTTCATCCATGGTCTTCGGATTATCAAATTCTATCCTTTCTCACATGGTCAGAGGTAGGCTGCTAACGAATCTTTGTACCTTAGCCTTCTCTTCACGAATATAGGGCACGTAACGAAGCAGGGATGTGAATTTAGTTACGAACTCGTTAATGGTCTGCTATCCAAGCCGCAGATCATGAAATTCTCGCGCTTTTTCATCATAAAAGCGTTCTGTCAGATACTTCTCCTTGAAATATCTTTGAAACATTTCCCATGTCACATCTTGTTCACTCACTCCCCGCACCATCTTGACCTCCTCCCACCATAGCGTGGCTTTGGCCTGCAGCTGGAATATAGCCAGCCTTGCCTTAAGATGATGATCATATTCATACACTTGAAAATACTTATTCATATTAATTAGCCATGCCTCTGCAGCTTCTTTTGATTCCCCATCGAAATGAGGTGGTTTAATCTTCTGAAATTCTCCTTGTAGTTCCATCCGGGGTCTTTTTGGAGTTTGATATTCAGAAGCATTAACAGACTTCTCTCCTCGCGTCTCCCCTCTGTCCTCTGCTTCCTCCTGTTCAGTGTGATAGATCTGTTCATCTGTTATTTGTGCTTGTTCAGGCCTCGAATGTGACTATTGTTGATGTTGTTTATCAGATAAGCTTTTCAAAATCCTTTCTTGTTCTATATTTAGTCTTGCATTATCTGCACGCAACCGAGCCATTTCGTCCTTCAGTTCCTGAACTGTTCTCATGAGTGTCGAATCAGCATTGCGGCCTTCTGCTCCCAGTTGCACCCAAATCTCAGGATTTCCCTGAGGTTGCCCCCCGTTATCAGGTTGATTCAAATTTCCATAGGGAGCGCTATTTGCTCTCCTCATTCTGCTGCTACCTGTTTCAGGATAACTCATTAAATAGATAAAATTTATTTTCATCACACTCTCAGCTTCTGTCATGACATTGTAAGTTTATTTTGCTGCATAACTCAAAATCCTCCCAAGGGTCACAGTGTTGTAATCCTGGGCTCTGATACCATATTGTCACGCTCTAAAACATAGGTAAATTTTTTTTTTTTTTTATATATATATAATAAATCTACATTCACCAGACCATAATATATCAAACGTATAATCCACATGTACCATGATTCTCCAAGAATTTGACTTATATGTTTATGTAATAATGTCACAGCATGCACCTAAGACCTTTCGAGCTTTGACACATTCATATTTTATTGCATGACACGCACTTTATAATCATCACAGTCAATATTCATTTGATTACAATCTTAGTCGTAACATTCGATTCCCTATCTAATTATAAAAAGGGTTTTCTTATATATATATATATATGGGTTTATGTTGTGGCGGTCATGGGAGTTGCTGCCACGACAGATCCCGGGTACCATGGGATGGCACCAACCTTAATTGCGACCTGTATGGCGTTCAACCCGAGATCGGACTAACTTGCTCTTTGGAGATATGGGTACAGTAATGCACTGTCGTTTGCAGTACTGGCTTGTTGTGGTTCATCCATCTGGCCCGATCAATGGCTCACCTTCGTTCTGCCATGTGCAGTGGCGTGATCGAGAGCTACGAGGCTGGCTCCTCGGTCTTACCATTTCCCGCTCAAACCCTTCCGGATCCTTCTCGCTGATCGGACGGTGGTGGCAGACTTCCTCAGATCAAAGGCGAAGGCTGTGCCACAAGGCAGGGTCATGCGTTGAATATTTAAGGTTCATTTTGTATTGGCTTGGCTATTGTTTTCATTATGGGTCGAGAGTTTGGCTGCTGAAGTCCTCGGCTCGACTATGTTCGGCCGAAGACCTTATGGTTCTCCACCACACCAGGGTTCCACGCTCTACCAAGGCACAAAGAAACTCTTCAACTCATTGCTCAGGTTAAGTCGTTTCATATGTTACTCAGTCATCTGTCTCCATGGTTTTACAGGGAAGGCTTTCGGCGTCCAGACATCGTTGGGGAGAAGACCCGACTTTCCAGCCCCGACCATCCTGCCACAGGTATGAGGAAATCCTCATTCTTAGATTCTGATTTCGATTTTTCTTTCTCGGAACAGTGGCTAATCCTCTGTTCTGCTGAACAGGGATGCTGAGTTCCTTGCTACCAAACTTTCCTCCGCTATACGACCAGGTTCTACTTGTTACGAACCTATATGGTTCATTTCCCTTGTCTGTTAGATTATTGTATTTAGTCTTTATTTAAGGGCTCATGTTATGACGACCTCTGTCTAAGCTTGGTTCACCAAGTAATGTATCTATGCACAGTTTATCATCTATTTAAATGTCCGACTCACGGCATAACTGTTATTCAAATACGATTCTGACTTTTATCATGCTATCCATTGGGTTATGCTCGTCTCAAGCTCGTCTATATATTACATGTATTAAGTTTTGGCATTACCTGTTCTCGGTATAATAGCATTGTTTCCTTTTTTATCAGCGTTAAGCCTGTTTATGAGTTGCATGCCTTAAATATGTTTTTAAGTTCTGCATTAACCTTGTTTTCTTGGTATACAATCCTATACCCAAGTTTATTTATTATTTTTCGACTATGGCGCTCCGGCCATCCTGAATAAGCTTCAGCCCAGCTCGTTTAACTTATTCTTAGCGAGGGATTTTACTAGAAAGCTTTGGCTGAGACTGCTTGTAACAACAGTTACCATGCAGTCCTCGGCATACATATTTCTTTTAAATGTTATGAATCTTGAATGCGTAACCCTGTGCTGTTTAATCAGTGCATATGAATATTATTAATGCAGTGTGGTCTGGTTCTTCGACTCTAAGGTACTTGCGGTCATCCTGGCTGGGGTCAATGTATATATATATACTTTTATTTTGTTTGAATAAGGCAATATCTACTACGGTGTATATATTGGGTTTGCGAGACTTGCCAGTCCCGTCTTATAAAATAATTGTCATATTGTTATGAGCATAATACATTCCTTTGCAAAGAGTGTCTGTACTTTTCGTTTCGATTCTGTCTGTAAATAAAGAATTCTGATTCTTTCCTTCGAAATGTAAATATAAGTAGGAGTTTCTACAGTATTACTTCTGTTCATATTTCTTGCTGTCCCTGTAGTAACAAAGACTTATTTATTCAACATTTCTATTGTTATTTCCGAATGAGATATGCAAGGGTTTAATATTCGTTTCTTCAGAATGCAAATGTCTCGGTCTCTGTCTAAAATACAGCAACTAGTGTTCTTTTCTTATTTTCGGTTATGAATGACAGTCAAAGGGTTTCCACTGAATCAATCTTCTTAGCGCAGAACAGTGTACCTTTTAACACATAACCATACAAGAGACATCTCAATAAGTAAATATACACATAGTAGGCTGTACCTGTTTCTTTACAAACTTACCTGTAATGCTTGTCAATCCACCTGTCCGTAGGAAGAGTTCTTCTTTGATCTTCCACCCCCAAGCACTTGCAGGTCCTCTTGACTGCAATTACACTGGTCTCGCCAGTAACGCTATCTGATCCTAACCAGACATAGCGTACATAGGAAAATTCCTTTCCTTAATGCCATCTGATCCTAACCAGACATAGCATGAACATTTTCTTTCTTCTCTGCCATCCGATCCTAACTAGACTTGGCATCCCCCCTTTTCCTTTGGGGTCTCAACTACCCCTGAAGGTAGTTAGGGTTCCATTGTAACTGATTCCACAGCTACTAACCATGATTTAATCATAAGGTGAGTTAAAATAGCACTAACACAATTGTTTTTAATTAACATAAAATTAATAACAGAGTTATATATATTTCTCAAATAAAGTCTTTGTTCATAATTACTTTTATTATTTACTAACATTAACTTTTCACGAGGAATGTTACAGCACGGAAGTTTGATCTCTCCACATTTTTGCAATGTATGAACCTCTGAATTTAAGTAGATTTATATGCTTTTAAATATTATAAAATGTGGAATTTGCAGAACAATTCTTTGCAGCATATGAGGAAGGGTAGCTAAGTTAAGTCAAATCAAAATTTTGTGTAATTAATAGAAAATGGGCAGCTGGTATGTGTTGTGTGTTCGGTGTACCAAATATTTTATTTCTCTTTTCTACCTTTTCAACAAATAAATATCCGAACAAAGTTAAAACAAAAACAAAAATATCCAAATGGATTCGAGCGGCAGTCTGCAGGGTCACTGAAAGAGAAAATTCGGTACGGTTGATTTGAGGAGCTTGAGCGTCACGACAAGGAGCCAAAGGATTTCAGGGGTAAAAAAGTGTGCAACAACCGCTTGCGGAAGGGCCTCCCCGTGTGAGTCACTGAGTAATAAGGGATAACTCAACAGTGATAGTCGAAAGTCCACCATCGGCGCATCCTCATCGGAATCCGAAAGAAGCGTGCAGAGAAGAGAGTCGACGACAAAATTTCAAAAGATCGTTTTAACTTTTAACAATCTAGCAGCTGAGCCGAGGCTAAAGGGTGCCTTCAGTGTAAATTGAATAAAAGACTAGGCGTATACTCTGTTTGAAAAAGACGACAGACCGAAGTCAAAAAAGTAAGTCAACGTTAGTGCGTATATTGTCGCAATAATAAAGATTTTTTGATATCCGAAAGTGGTTCGTAAAGACCATAAATAAATAAAGGGTGTGTTTTAAAACCATTATTTTAAAAAACCAAAACAAATCATTGTGTTTTAGTACAGATTTAAGAAAAGGTTGCAGCAAGTAAAGAAATATGGATTTTACATTTAAAAAACCCAATTAAGAATGAAGTAGTTTCTCAAGTATAGAATTTGGAAGTACGGAAAAAGAAAATGTAAAATTGTAAATTTTTGAGTCACTATAAGCTTAGATAGACCATCAATCATGTTTAAGTGATAATTGAGTCAATTTCTATTATAAGTATAGTAAACATAGTTAAGTCATGATAAGTTATGTTTGAGTTATGTTAAAGTCATAATTAAAGGGGAGTAGTTAGAAATTGTAATTACTCCTGTATGTGAGAGTTACTAAATTTTGAAGAGTTAGTGAAATGATTCAAATCTAGTGAGTTTGAGTTAAGTTATATTTTGGAAAAAGTCGAATTTAGAGTGTGTGTGCATGTTGAGTTATTTTAAGCAAGTTACTAGTCGAAAATGAATAATTACCCGAATCAAGTTTTTTGTAATCAATAAAAAACCACAACTAATTTATTCTCTGTGTAAAATATTTATTTATATTCTCTATCTGTCTTAATAGAACATATAATGGTGGTGTGAATTAGTTTGACACGATGTTGAGACTTTGACAAATTCCTCGAGTAGAGGTATATGTAATTGCATTTAAAAAATAAAAATTTCTGAATCAAGATGGTAAATGGAGATAAGGCACTGAAGTTTGATCTCTCTCCCATGTGGTTTCTCTATTTTCCAGTGTATCAACCTCTAAATTTAAGTACTTTTAAACACCAAAAAATGTTGAATTTGCATACCAATTCTTTGTAACATGGAAAGAAGGGTGGTAATATATTTTCCTCTCCCTTTTAAACCTGTGGAATCACGATGCTAAACACCAAACACCAATATTTTAAAAATTCTTCAGGTTATTCTTAGTTTTAACCTTGGCATAGTTTTAGATATTTAGCTTTATATGCGTAATGTCAATAGAATTGTCACTCAACCCAAAAGATAGTATCTCATGATGTCCTCCTTTAAAATCAATTTTTTGCTTTCGATTTAAAAATTATGTCTTTATAAGAAAAGATTATGTGAAAATATTTAATAAATTTGAAATATGTAATTTTTTATTTATTAAGTTGAGAGATTTATTTTATAAATTAATACGAGAGATGTGTAAATTTGTTTTTCCATCTGTAGTTGATA
>APFE030362823.1:544-16716 GCA_000404065.3 Pinus taeda | reverse complement strand
GTCAACCTGGGAAGGTAAACTTAGAAGTGCTTATCTAAAATATATAGATCTAGAAAAATTCCTAATTTGTCCAAGATCTTAAAGTCCCCTTACAAGAACATATTCATTAAGATCTCTTTCAATAGCTAATCAAACTTAGATCTAACAATTGTTTGAGATCTATGATTCTCTTACAAAAACATATTCTACAAGATCTCTTCCAACATTAGAACATCTAATAAGAAATTAAAGGCTGAAATGAAATAAACCTATATCTAATAATTGTATGAGATCTTACGGTTCTCTTACAAGAACACTTTCAAATAAGATTCTTCCAATATTAGAACATTTAACAAAACTTGAAAGCTGAAATCAAACAAAAACATAAAATAAATTATACCTAACATAAGCAAATAAGCATGCAAGTGAGTCCATGGGGGCCCTCCATAACTCCACAAGCATACCACTTCAATGGAGACTCAAATGTAGAAGAAAAATTGAAGTATGATCCTTTATTTGAAAATCTCCATTACAAACCAACTCTAAGATTACAAATGAAGATTCTCAGATTACAAATGGAGGAGATTGTACTCCTATTTATACAATGGGATGAGTAACAAACTCATAATGATCATCTACTAATCTCTGTTTAGTTCCATAAATCTCTCAACCATCTAGACACATAACCCCCTTTGTCCTTGATTTTCTCCATGAGGCTTATCTTATCAAATCCCTTTGTCCTTGATTTTCTCCACGAGACTTATCTTATCAAATTCCTTTGCCCTTGATTTTCTCCATGAGACTTATCTTATCAAATTCGGATTTGATCATTCAAGGCCACATAAAGGTGTCTTGGAAGCTTCCTTGGCACCTACACATGTCACAAAAACAACCCACTTTCCATATAGAAAGTAAAATATATTATCTTCTAATATTTAATCAAGAATTTCTCTTAAAAATGCTTAAAAATAAATAATATTTGGAAAATATAAATGAGACCCATTAATGGTGAATAATAGGGAAAATGAAGTGACATGGTGGTGAATAATGAGTGATATAATGGAAGCATAGGTGAAAAATGTATGGTAATGAGTGATATTTGTATGACATTTTGAAGTCCAAACGACCACTAAAAAGGACCATTTTCCTTTACCTTTCATAGATCAAGTGTTAGACCGTATGGTAGGGAAAAAGTTTGTCTCCTTCCTAGATGGGTTTAGCGGGTACAACCAGATTCAAATCAGCCTGGAAGACTAAGATAAGACCAATTTCACTTGTTCTTGGGGTACCTTTGCATACCGAGTCCTTCCTTTTGGTTTGGGCAATGCTCCAGCCACTTTCCAAAGAGCGGTATTGAGTATATTTTTTGAACTCGTTCATGATGCAGCAGAAATATACATGCATGATTTTACTCCTTATGGCTCTGACTTTTAGGAAGCTTTATCTAACATAAGAAAAGTTCTAGATAAGTGTATTGAGATGAACCTGTCTCTCAGTCCGGAAAAATGTGAATTCCTGATGACTGAAGGGACCGTGCTAGGTCATGCAATATCTCAACAAGGATTGCAGGTGGATGCCAACAAAATTGCCATCATCCAAAGGGTCCCACCTCCTCAAAAGGTGAGAGATGTAAGAAGTTTCCTAGGCTTAGCCAGATAGTACAAAATATTCATTAAGGACTTTAGCAAGATAGCCTCTCCTTTGTTTGGCCTCCTAGGCAAAGATGTTGATGAGCCCCAGAAATGAGTAATTATATGGGCTCATTCAGCCCCCTAATTCGACTTAATCCACCATTCTCATTAGTTTATTGCATGTTTTTAATTATATTTACACTAATAGAGTGAATTGGGTTAGTCATTATGCCAAAAAGTATAATGTGTGCTTTATGCAGATTTTTGGTCAATTTTGAGACAAAATCAAAGGTTTTAATGAGCACTTGGCAGCTAAATTCGTGGAAGAACAAGAGAGAGGATTTGTAGGAAGGTGTCTCCTTCATTTATGAGCCCTTACCTCAAATTATCCACCAGCAGATCGGAGTTCAAGGGCCACCACATCGATTATCACAAGGGCAGCCGAGCAAGGGCTAGTAAAGTCTCTGTTAACTACAAGTTTTGACAGCCGAGTTCCTAAAGTTTAGGAGGACTGTTGAGGTCCTCAATTTGTATAAATAAGAAGACTTAGGGCCTCATTTCAGTTAGTCATCTTTTAGCTAGTTTTTAGTCGGTTTTTAGGGAGGAGTTAGTCATATGTTAGTTAGATTTTAGTCAGTAGGTTAGCTCTGCATTTCAACACATTTTCAAGCTTTTTCTTGTAGACAGTTTTTGGGATGCTATTATTTCTTGATCAATAAAGATGAATCCAGCTTTGCAGCAGCTCTGATATTTCTTAGGAGGCTGTAGGTCTTGGGGTTGGGCCCAACTCAAGTGCCAGTACCTCCTTTGTGTACTTTTATGTGTCTTTGCTGCATTCATAGAATAATTTCTGCTATTTAGGTTAAAATCTTGCTTTGTTACTTAGGTCGTTTTTGAAGATTGAGATAGCTTTTCATGCTTTAGGTTGATTTCATAGGTTGGTAGCAGAAAATATCTTCAAAAAAGGCCACCAAGCAATCCTTGATCTCATCTCTCCCTCCTCGGGACCATGAGCTGAGACCAAGGTGTCCTTGCTGCCACAAAAGCATTGTTCTTGCTTCTTCATGCAATTGCTAGTGTTAGATTCTTATTTGCAAAAGTTGGTACCAATTGTGATTACATGCTTAGATCCATTCTCACTTAGTTTTCACGTTATCTTGCACTATTTTCTACCAATAAATTTCTGTTCATCATGGATGCTAGTTTCTAGGTCAAAATAGGTCAAAATAGCTAGATCTTTGGTTTGCATAGTCTTTGTTTGGTCAGTTTTGGAAAACAGTGTGCAGAAAACCTGTGATGCTTTCCTGCCTACCTTTCCTCCATCACACAACCTGCTCCAACCCCCTAACTCAAATTCCTCCCTTTCATTTTCCACCCCTTTTCCAATTTGACCTAATTCCCATATCTTTGTGCAACCTTGCTCCCTCCATCCTTGAACCAAATCCGATTGCCTTAACCACTCCTCATCCTCATTTACCAAGTCCTAGACCTCCTCACACCCTTATCGCACCTCCATACACACTTCTTCACCTTTCTTCCACCATCAACCCTCCAAAATTCCCTTTCGGAACATCCTGTAGAAGCTACAGAACATCCTGTAGAACCCCTGTAGACTTCCTGTAGAAGCTCACAAAAGCAGTTTCTTGAGATCCGATCACTGTGAAACTCTCTAGAAGGGTGCTAGGGACCCCTTAGGACCTCTTCTCACCTTCCCAACCTCCTTCAAGCATTTCCTTTCATCAATCAACCTCTGCACAACAAAAAATAGTCAAAGCACATGAATAATAATTCTGCGAAATTACACAAAAATGCAAAAAGATGTTTTGTTCATATTTCTTTTCAGAAGTAGCTTAGTCACATGAATTTTACCTTTCTAAAAGTCAATGGCATCCATTGCCACCGCTTTCATCTCTTTTCTTGCACCAGTAGGGTTAGTCGGTAAAACTAGGGTTTGCATTTCTTTTCAGCTTTCAACTTCTTTCTACAAGTAGACTAGCCTCCTTTGAGTTAGCTTTCGTCCATCACAGTTAAAAGCTTCTTCTAAGAACTCATAGAAGTTGGCTTAAGCTCCTAGTGAACTTATGCCAGCTGATCAAGTGATAACTGCGGCAGGAGCTAGTACTTGTGCATACAACACCATCACTTCCACGTTTGTTACGAACTACTGGGTTGATAAAAGTAAAGAAGGGAGCCCTAGGAGTTGCAACATTATTGCTATAATACTAGAGCCCACCAGATGTTGAGTTCATATGGTCGGAAAACTGTCAAGAAGCCTTAGATACATTGAAGAGCAAGCTAGTGACTGCCCCATTTCTCAGAGGCCCAAACTGGGCCCTGCCATTTCACATTCATACATATGCCTCGAACAAAGCGATAGGATCAACCTTAGGAAAAATTGATGAAAAATAAATTTATGCCATATACTTTATAAGAAAAAACTTGTCAAAGGCAGAGTTAAACTATATAGTGACCGAGAAGGAACTCCTAGCTGTCCTACATTCTTTAAACAATTTTAGACATTATATCACAGGCTATCAAACCTTTGTGCACATTGATCATGCTGCAATTAGATATTTAATGAACAAACTAGATGTAAATTCTCACATTATTAGATGGTTTCTTTTACTGTAGCAGTTTGATTTGACCATTATTGATAAGCTTGGTAAAGAAAATGTTGTCGCTGACTTTTTGTCTAGAGTAAATTTGCCTGTAGGTGAAGAAGGAATGGTAGATTCCCAAATGCCAGATGAACGTCTGTTTGCTATATCAATACTCTCTCTATGGTTTTATGGTATAACAAACTACTTGGTTTCAACATAGTTCCCACCACACCTATCCTCAAAAGAGAAGGGCAAGATAGTAAAGAAAAGCACCCTTTTCACCAGATTGGAGGAAATCTCTTCAAACTTGGCCTAGATCAGATCTTGAGAAGATGTGTCAGGGAGGAGGAAGTATTTGACATCCTCCTGAGCTGTCATGACGGGCCTTGTGGTGGTCATTTTGCAACAAAAAGAACTACCCTAAAGATATTGCAAGCAGGCTACTACTGGCCCACTCTTCATCAGGATGTGAGGAGATATACAAGCTAGTGTGATCGGTGTCAGAGGATGGGGAAATCTACTCCAAAGGATGAGATGCCCATGCAACCTCAAGTGATCTTCAAGCCATTCGAGAAGTGGGGCATGGAATTTGTGGGGCCTATCAACCCGCCTTCAAAGGATAAGCAATACATCATTGTGTGCATCGACTATCTGACAAAGTGGGTAGAGACAAAAGCAATCAAAGCAGTGAAAGAAGAAAAAGTAGTTGAGTTTTTAAGAGAAAATATATTCTACAAGTTCGGGTATCCAAGAGAGTTGGTCACAGACCAAGGTAGTCAGTTCACTTCCAGCCTGATTGAAGACCTGCTCACACATCATGAGATCAAGCATAGGACTTCCACCCCTTACCATCCACAAGCCAATGGGCAAGTGGAGGTCACTAATAGAGCTTTGGAAGGGATCCTAACCAAGATAGTGAGATGCAACCCTGGGTAGACATATTAGTTGAGGTCACTTGGGCCTACAACAAAACATGGAAGAACACCACCGGGTTCACACCCTATGAACTGGTATATGGGAAGAAGGCTTTGCTGTCAATAGAGTTTGAATTCAACACCCTTAGGATGGCAGCTCAACTGGACCTAGACCTCAGCCATGCATAGAAGGAGAGATTACTTCAGCTCAATGGATTGGATGAATTCAGATTGCAAGCCCTTCTCCATACAGAGGTAGTTAAGCTTCAAAGAAAGATATGTCATGACAAAAATATCAAGGAGAAGTAATTCCAAGAGGGAGATTGGGCACTACTCTATGATTCAAGATACAAGGATTTCAAAGGCAAGCTGAGGACAAGATGGCTAGGACCCTACACTGTGGAGAAATGCAATGACAATGGTTCATTTCTGATAAGAACCATTAATGATGAAGCCATCCCCATGCTTGTCAATGGACATCAGTTGAAGGTCTAAAAGAAACCCCTCTCCAAGTGAGATTTCATCAAAGATTTGAATAAAATAGTGATGGTAGTGGAGCATGCCTTAGCTTCCACTTCACCCACTCACTGAAGAAAAGAGAGAAAAAAGGATGACTCAAGTGAAAACCTCCATGAGGCACTTGAATCTCATCATTGGGTTGAAAACCCCTTCTGAAGTGACCTAGTGATGTCAAAAAAAAAAAAGAGAGGAAAAAAAGAATAAGATCCCTGGGTGAAAACCTCCCTTGGAGGCACCCAGGGCAGGCAATTAGGGTGAAAACCTCTCTAAGGGGCCCTAGTTATTTTCAAAAAGAAAAAAAGAAAAATGAGAAAGAAAATGTTTTTGTTGTTGTTGTTGCATTGCAGGTTTGCAGGAGGACTACAGGAGCAGAAGCAAGTGCCAAGGAGACCCTGACATTCATAGCAGCACCCATCTCATCTTCTCCACACCTTCCTCCATCATTTTTGGCATTTCTTTCACCCCACTATACCTCTTTTTCAAAAACTGTGTTTTCTACAGGAGGCTCCCGTAGGAATTACAGAGAGCCAGAAGTGGCTACAGAAGGAAGTTTGAGGGACAAAGAAGCTTCATGAAGAACCTATAATCCCTCATACAATATTCAAACCTCTTTGCCATCATTTCCAAACCTGCATCACACCCCAAGCATCATTTTTCTTCCTGTCCAAGAAAAACACAGAAAAACAATATTTCAGTTTTAAAATTAAATAAAAAAAAGAGAGGAAAAATCACCATCAACCTCACTTGAAGCCTACCTAATACCTCTCCATCTTTATCTACACCTATGGCATCATCCTAGAGCTCCAAGCATAGGAAGAAGCTGAAGTTTCAAGGGGAGAAGCAGCTACATGAGCTCCTATAGGAATTCCTATAGCAACTGATCCCATAGAAGTCCAGCACCAACAACAAGAGAGTGCAAACATGAAGGTTGAAAAGGCACCTGAAGCTCAAATCCAGCCAGAGAAGAACCTGCACAAGCACACAAGCACACATCAACAAGTAGAGACAACATGCAAAAAGGGAAATAAAGGCGTGCAACAGAGAAAGCCACAACACCTCACAACAAATACACTCAGATCACAGGTAAGTAACTAAGTCACTCCTCTGTTTTCATTTGTGTAATTAGAAGTCATGCAAAAGCAACGAGATGGTTGAGGTTGAACGGGGGAAAGGTGGCCAGTTAACTTGGCCACCTTGATCTAGTTGACTCCACTCATCCGAGATGTCACCTACAGGTGTGCACAGTCAAATCCAGCACAAGATGCCAAGGACAGGTAGTGGAGGAAGTGTGAACTCCGATGCAATAATGATGGATGATTACGAGGAGGGGCCATGATGACCAAGTAGGTGGGGAATAATGGTTCAAATATGGCCAACGTATACCTTTCCAGCTTAACACTCATCACTGAAAATATCCATAAAGGGTAATAAGTACTCCTCCCCGAGCATTCTCACCATCTTTTCCTTCATTCTCTCCCCGTAACTCAGCTACAACAGTCTCCTTGTGCCCCCACAGCCTCGTAACGACCGTCCTCCATCGATCTCTCCCATATTCTTTCTCTTGTTGTTTTCTACAAGAGCACCTACAAGAAATCTACAGGAGGGACAACAGGCTTCTACAGGAGGGGCAGTGAGTCGTTTTGAAGGGAGAAAACATGACTTTTAGCACAATTTTCGGTCCGAAGAGGTAGGGTTCATGCAGGCCCCCTGTTTAATATCAATATATGAAAGAAGTGGTCTCAATTTGAGGAGGAAATAAGTCTTTAGGAGAGGAGAAAATACATAAAAAATCTCTGCTTATTTAAAAAAAAAAACATAGTCTCCTCTGTTTCTCTGTTTTTCTCAAAATTCTTTATCTCCACCTCCATATTTGGTTTTCCAAAAGAGTATAGACAATATGACAGGAGGATTTATGAGAAAGGAGCCCACTAACTCTACTAGGCTTCATGCACATCCTCAAGTGGTGGACATCTTTATAAGGGCAAACTGGATGAATTTCTCTGAGAAATTTCAAGGTTTGATGAGGAAATTGCCCAAGAGTTTGCTCTCTCTAGTCCCTCACACAAGAACTCATGCCACTGTCACCATTAGAGGTATTTCCATAGAGATAACCCTTGAGTTTATCAGTAGGGTCACTACCCTTCCTCTTGGGCTGCCTTGGAGTAAGGATGAGAAACCAATTGGCCAGGCTGCTAAGAAGAACTTTTTCCAAAATAATGAAACCCCTGTTGAAGATAATAATGGCATTAGAAGGGCTAGCATACCATATCCTTGGGATGAGTTTAGCTATCAAATAATCAAATACATTTCCTATCAAGGGATGTACAACATCATTTATGGTTATCACTTTAGAATCCTCCAAGAATTAAGGTATGGCATGGACACTCCAGCACCTCAGAAGCTCAATATCCCTTACTTCCTCCTGCAGTCCCTCATTGACTCCAGTATCAAGGTACAAGCAGGAAATTTAGAGAAGCTAGCTCACCATGGATTAATTAAGCCCTCCATACCTTTACACTCCCTATAGCATGGGAAGTTTTCCGAAACATGACAGCTGGGGATGACATAAAGGCCCTAACCTATGATGTCAACCCTACTTGCAATGAAGAGGAAGAACAACAAAGGGGAGAAGGTGGAGCCAGGGGTGACATAGCAAAACAAGAAAGGAAGGAGGAAGGAACTGAAATAGAGGAGGAGAGATATGAAGAAACAAAGCAGGAAGAGACAGAAAAAGAGACAGAAGAAGGAGAAAAAGAGGTAGAGAAGGAAGAACAAGGAGAAGAGTCCCATGAGACTTTGGAAAGGGAGGCAACAGCTACTCTCACCGCCCTTAGTACACTAATCAAGCCAAAGCAAAAGAGGAAAAGACAGACCTCCATGTATTTCAGGGCTAGGAAGAGCACAAGAATTAAAACAGGCAAACCTCAGCCCTCTTCAAAAGTGCCAATTACCATTGAAAATTCACCCTCTGCCAAGGGAAAGAATCTCCTTCTAAGACACCTATCACATATGAAAGGGGGATTCCTAGATCTTCCACATGGAAGGAAAAGGCAGTGCTACAGGACCCAAAAACAGTCCTACAGGAGGCTCAAACAGTTCTACAGGAGACACTGTCAAAACTACAGGAGACCCAAAAGCTTAAGAAAAGGATAGGAGGACAACCACAGGTATAGGGGGAAGCACAAGAGATACAAGAACCTGATCCCCAACCTAGTCTTGTCTCGTATTACAATCTACTTGAGGGAGGAAAGATAATCCCACAAAAATTTGCAATTCCACTATTTTTTGAATTGGAGAAAGAAAGAGTGAGAACATATAGGTGGATGCAAATAGCCAATTCTAAAGAAGTTGAGGATGTTGGCCATATGGAAAACAAACTCAGGGAAATGGGCAGAGAGTTGAGTACTCTTAGAGACAAGGAAGCAAATACAAGAAGCCATCTTAAAACTTAAAATGAATTGCTAAGGAGGCAGCTGCAAGAGAAAGAGACCCAGCTGGCATGCATGGCTAGCTTATCCATGGAGGCATTGTAAGGCAGAACACCAACCAAATCCTATGACCTCTATCTAAAGGACCAATGGTTACAATTCCAAATAAAGATTTTTGCACAAAGAGGCACAATGCCTTTCCAAGACTACAGACATTTCATGGATTTGTGTGACCAAAGCACCTTAGAGGATAAAGCAAAGATGGCAGAATTCTACTTACACAACATGGCCCTCATAGACATGAATGTGTGGGATCCTAATGCCAAGCTAGGGTACCTACAATTAATGGCCATGGCCTCACGGATGAACCATGAAGAATTGAGGGCAACAGAAATGGAAAGATTGATTATAAAAGAGTAGAATGAACCATTAATGATAAGAGTTGAGCCATCAGATCTTATGGCACTCATTAGTACACACAACCTGCTTTCCAATGACCCTTAGATTGCCCCTAGATATCTCACCAATCAGGCACAAGCCATTGCACACTTTGAGGATATGCAAAGGCTACTTTAGGATGACTATGTGCATGCATGCATGAGGAGATGGAACACCTTACCACATAGTTTTCAGATTAGGGAATATCATTCACCCATGAGGCTGAAGGAGGAATTGAAAAAAGTGCCAATTTACAAGTGCTCCATGCAGAGGCTGAAGGTCAACTGGATTGGCCTCAAACTGAGTCCCCCACTACTGTTAGGCATGCTGGAAGGAAGAAGAGAAGAAGAAGAGGAGGAGCAGTGGAAGGACATAGACAGGAAAGTAGGATTCTATGGCAAAGAAGTGCAGACCACATCAGAAGCCTGGGATGCTAGGGAGGCCACCAGGGCCATAAAATATGAGGAGCTTGACTAGGTTGCTCAGAGGATGAGCAACACCTTCAGTAGGGGGTGATGATGAGCCTCATAAATGGGTAATTATATGGGCTCATTTTACCTCCTAACCTAGTCAAATCAACCATTCTCTTAGCTTATTATATGATTTTTCTAATTATATTTATGCTTATAGAGTGAGTTGAGTTAGTTATTGTGCCATGTGGTCTAACATGTATTTAATGCAGATTATTGATGGATTTCGAGGTCAAAGTCAAGGATCTAGTGGACAAATGGTAGCAATAACTTGAAGTGGAAATAGGAGAGGAATTATAGGAGGGAATCCCCCTCATTTATTACTCCTCACTTTGAATTGCCCTTCATTCAGCTCAGAGTACAAGCAGTCGAATCATGCACTAGAAGGCAGCCGAGCAAGTGGAGGATGACTGATGATTATCTCAAGTTTTGGGAGCCAAGCCTCCCTGATTTTAAGGAAGCTGTTGGTAGCTTCATTTGTATAAGTAGAGATGCCTAGGGCCTCACTAGGGTTGGATTTGTGCTTATGTAAACTCTGCTCAAACTTCAAGCTTATTATTTTGTGACAATTTTATGTAATATTGCTATTGTTTTGATAATGACGATGGAATTCTTTTTGAGCTAGCACTGAGTTACCTCAGAGGGTTGAAGCTCTTGGGTTAGGGCCCAATCCAAGTAGCCAAGCTCCTTTTTACTTGTATTTGTATGCTTTTTTTTAGTATGTAGATTAGTTTGCTGTTAGATGTATTTCTCTTATGGTTAAGAATAGGTTGCTTTTGATGATTTAGTAGTTTGCTTCCATTTGTGCTTTCTGTAGTAGGTTAATTAGTGACCAAAAAATATTCAAAAGGCTAGAAATAGTGCCTTGGAATCTCTTCCTCCCTCTGGGACCATGATTTGAGGCAAAGACTCTGTTGCTGCCCCAAAAACACAGATTTTCCTCCTTCATAGGACTTCTAGTGTTTGCAACTTTTTAGTAGGTTAATAGTCTAGATTTGCTTTGCTTTAGATATTCTTCATCATGCTCACTTCCTGATTTTCAATAGTATTCTTTCATGCTTTCCTTTCCTACAACATTTCTCAGCATTTCCTTTCATAGATCATAGTTTAGACCATTTTTATGCAAAACTCTGTTTTTCCTAAATGCATTCATTTCACTTGTCGCTTGATTTCCTTGGATGACTGTCAGTTTCTATGTAGCAGATCTCTTCCAGCAGTAGGCCAGCTTATCAGCAATCACACCCTCCATTTTATGCATGCCCTACAGGTCTCCCAAAGCTCACCTCAATTCTGCCCTAGTTTCTTGCATTTTTCCATAGAACTTCTTCCTCTCTTCTTGAGCAAACCCAATCATCTTTCTATATCCTGGTGATTCATGGTAGACCTTAGGCACCCTAACACCTCATTCCAACCTTCATCCACCTTTTTCACCCACTCTCACACCCTCAAAAAAATGAAAACTACTCTTAGCCTCCTCCTGTAGTTTCCTTGTTTTCCTCCTGTAGATTTCCTGTGTCCTCTTGTAGATTTTCCTGTAGGCTTTATTTTGAAGGCTGAGTGTGGGAAAAGCCTACAGAAGGCCACTTGAGACCTCCTAGAACCCATCCACACCATCCTACATCCTCTCAAGTCCCAAAACCACCCTTTAATGCCACCTATTCACTTCCACACTCACACATAATAAATTACATGCATGTCAAATTCACATAAAAATACATAAAAATCCAAAAATATGTTTTTTGCTTATTTACTTCCAGAAATAACATAGTTAGATGTTGTTTACTTCCTTGAGTATGTAATGGAATTCCTTTGATGGTTTTCATAGTACTTTCTACAAAAGTAGAATTAGTTGGTTAATTAGGGTTTACTAGGTTTGCTTTACATTTCAGCCTTTCTCCTTTCTGCAGTTAGAATAGCATCTGTAGAGTAATATTTCTTTCCTTTCATCACATATAGAGCTTATTTTGGAATCCATAGAAGTTGGCTTGAGCTCCTAGTGATCTTGCGCCAACTGACCAAGTGACAACCTACAGTGAGAACTAGTACTTGTGCATACAACACTAACGCTTCCAAATTTGTTACGAACTACCGGGTTGATAAGAGTAAAGTAGGCAGCCCAGGGGTTGTAGCATTATTGCTGCAATAATGGTGCTCACCACTAAGGCAGGTAATCTGAAGCCATTTTTCTTCGTATCTGTGCTTGTGACCTTTTTCTTGGAATGGGTGCCACTATTCTAGTATCAAATGACTGAGGTAGATCCTCCTATGCCACGTGATCTGTAGATGGCCCGCTGGAGTCGTTTGATGCCTACGATCATTGGGGGTCAACACATGTCGTACAAACCTACATTCTTTTCATGGCTACGATGACAGAAGATGATCATGGAGGATTGGCTATCCGGAGATCCGGACATGCCCTTACCAGATGGAGAGGATTTTGACGATGAAGGTAAAAAATCAACTTTTTTAATTTTGAAATTTTTTTAATTGTTTTTGGTATATATGTGCTTGTAACATTTCTCTTGTTAATGCAAATGTTGGACCAGAGTGCCCTGCTGGGATGTCCCTAATAGCTAGGCACGTCCCCCACCCTATTGATGTTGTCGCTCCTTATTTGGAGGGGAGTGGAAACGAGGAGGAGATTGTGAAGAACCTTGAGGGGTTGACTCGTGGTATCCTGGAGTATGCTTGGGTAGGAGATATTCCTCGTTAGTACCAAAGACACACGGTGGGAGTCTCGGATCGGATTTGCTGATTGCTGACTCATTTTGCATGAGTTGTATCATGATACCACGATCACCATGTTGATTAGTTCCTAGGTCCATCACTTACATTTTCTGAGGCCTGTGTGCCACAGATATATGAGGCCTATGAGCCACCAATGTTATTTTGGACACAAATATTATTTTTGGGGTTCTGATGTATCAAACATTATCCACACACACACACATATATGTTGTATTTTCTTGTCTACTTTGGTACAAATGGCTTGTTTTATCTTTTCACATGTTTCGTAAATGTCTATCCAACACATGATTAGCTAATGCATTTGTCAATGTATTCATGCATCTAGGAATATGATGATATGTAATGTAATGAAATTGTCTTTCCAATAGATAGATACTGAGATACATCCTCAATATTTGAGGGTTTCTGACAGAACATTGCCCATTGAGTTGAAGGACTACAATCTATGAATCCAGGTTGAAAACCAACTCTCTAATGTCAAGAGCAATGGCTTCTGACAACAGTTCAATGACCGCACTATATTCAATAATGTTGTTAGTTTTGTGACCTAGATAGATACCTTGAAGGTCAATCAACTCACTGTTAGGGTCATAAATAGCCCATGCTGCGGATGATAGGTTCCAGGTACTACAACAAGCACCATCAGTGAAACCAATGTGTGGAGTCGTAGACATCTGCAAAGAAAGAAAAACATAGTAAACAGGAAAGCTGTTCGAACACTAATACACAAAACCACATTGTATAAAAATGAATGACACACTAATATACACAAGTAACCATGCAAGATGACCTAAGCATAATACCTCTTGAGGTAAAGCCCATTTCGGGGCTTATCCAGAGGATTTCTTTCATAATCAATAAGCTCATAGTCTCCTTTCTGCAAAATGCATTTCCCAATGTAGGGCCCATGCCACATGGATTCAAACTTGTCTGCCCCCAACTTATCATTAGCTTGGTCGTATAGTAAGACCAAATCACCCTCAGCGAATGCACGAGGGGAGACTGACTAATCGAAATGGGATTTGACCCATTTCTTTTGTTCTTCAATGACCAAAGCAGCAAGACGATGAGTCTCGTCCAGTCGTTCTAAATATAAGAGGCATTCCTCTTGAGGTGGCGTTTCGGGGAGGAGTTCAACAACTAACTTGAATGAAGGAATCTCGCATTTGATCGGCAATGTTGCTTCTAGACCATAGACCAACTGGAATGGTGTGAAACCAGTTGCGTCTTTGGTTGAGGTTCAGTAGTCCCACAGAGCTGAAAAGAGCATGAGATGCCAATTTGACTTGTGCATCCCAATAGTATGGTGAAGCATTGTGACCAAGAATTTGTTCGCAACTTCAACTTGGCCATTGCCGTGAGGCTAATATGGTGTTGAGCCATCGTGGCACAAGCCTAATGGAGATGTTAGCTCAGTTATCATGTAATCTCTGAAATGGAAGCCATGGTCTGTCACAATGGCTTGAGGTATGACGAACCTCAAAATAACATGGTTGAAAAGGAATTGAGCCCTCGTCTTACTGTCTACAGAGTATGCAGGCATCACTTCAGCCCATTTGGTGAAATAATCCACAGTGATGATAATATAGACATGCCCCCCGACCGAACGAGGGTTACATGTCATATAATTGATGCCCCATTTGGAGAAAAGACCAACAGTAATGACATGGGTGTAGGTGAGTGGGTGGGGCACGCATATTGCGTTGGTAAATTTGGCATTCGTGGCACTTGCGAACAACAAGAATGTAGTCCTTGAAAATAGATAGCCAGAAATAACCAGCGCGAAGGATTTTTTGAGCGGTAGCGTAACCAGACATATGACCACCACAAGCCCTGGAGTGGCAATCATTGAGAACTCTTTCAGCTTCCTCGATCGTAAGGCATCGGTGAAGAACTGAATCAACACCGACATGGTATAATGTATCTCCAATAATACGGAAGGGTTGGGAGTGATGTCAAATCCTTTGGTGATCATCCTTAGTCAATGCAGACCAGAACGTGGATGTCTGGAGACACACGATGATATCACCGTACCATGGATCAAGGGTGCTAATCAGAAAGAGGGTCTCATTTAGAAGTTGTTCATCTGCACCAGCAGGAAGAGACTTAGAGGGAAGGGAACAAATCAATTCGGTGAAAATGTGTGACTTTTTAGATTTGGTAGTAGTAAATACCAAATCAAATTCTTGCAGGATCACGATCCATTTAGAATATTTCCCCCCCAACAACTAACAAGTCAGGATACAAGTCATGGGGTTGCATTCATAAATCATTATAGTCGTGCGCAAAAGGATATAGTGTCGAAAGCGTTGAACAACCTGGAAGGAAGCCCAAGCCAACTTCTCGACATATGCATAATGTGTTTCAGTGTCAAGGATATTCTTTCTAAGGTAGTAGATCACATGGTCATTGCCTTCGTCATTGTCTTGGACCAAGACCATAGCAATGGTGCTAGGGGTCGCGACTAGGTAAAGGAAGTAATCTCGATAATAATCCGACAGGTGCAACATAGGAGCATTTACGAGGATGGCCTTGAGATCATCAAAATATTTTTGGGCCACCTCGTCCCATGCAAAGGGTGTTCTTTGTTTTAGCCACTGGGTGAATCCTGTGGCTAGCCTGACATAATTGGGTATAAAACAACAGAGAAAGTTGGCATTTCATTACAGGCTCGGGAGTTGGTGCAGTGAAGATGGAGGGGGTAAAATTACAATGGCCTCAACTTTTCGTGGATCAAGGCGAATACCGTCCTTGGAAACGATAAATCCAAGGAGTCGTCCGGATTCTACGCAGAAAACACATTTGTGTGGGTTTAACCGAATGTTATAATGTCTGCAGCAAATTTTTTTTGCTGAAGATGGTCTGGGTGATCTTGGCGCTTACGAGAATGAGCGGGAAGGTCATCCAAGTAAGGCTGGACAATGTTGCGAATATCATGAAACGCATAGGACATTGCCCGCTGAAACATAGCCACAACATTTTTGAGGCCAAGAGGGAGATTTTTGTACGAAAATGTACCCCATGGATAGATAAAAGCTATCTTTTCTTGATTGGCTGGTGTGATGTTGATCTGGTTGTAACCAAAAAAACCGTCCATAAAGGAAAAGATCTCGCTCCCAGCACATTCATCAATGATTTGATCAATGAAGGGAGTAGGATAGTTATCTTTAAGACATGCATGATTGAGATCTCGATAATCAATGCAAACACAGATAGTGCCCTATTTTTTAGTCACCGGGACAATATTGGACACCCAGCCTGTAAGGGCGATGGGGTAGATGAATCCAACTTTGGGAAGTTTTTCAACTTCACCCTTAATAACGACGACCTTCCTAGGGTGTGTTATCACTCAGGTTGTCCCTAGGCTCCTTTTTAGGGATACGGCCGAGGTAACCACAAACCAATCTTTGGATTGTAGGTTCTAGCCCACCTGCAATCAGAGAGG
>APFE030362821.1:0-11537 GCA_000404065.3 Pinus taeda | reverse complement strand
CCAACTAACCCCAATGGGGCCCACAAACTCTTGTCGTTACATCTCCTGGGGTTAGGGTTTTCATTATTTAGGTTTTTCTTATGTTTTCCAATAATAAATAGGCCCTTGAGCATCATTGTAACATAGTTCAGAGGCATGTAGCCACCACATCTCTTCTCAGAGATAAGTTACCATCGCCCGAGCTAGTCCGATTTCCATTCTATTTGTAAGCATATTTAAATATTTGATATTAAGGAAATGAAGTATTATTTCTACTGCATCTTTGTGTTTATGGTTATATATGTAATTTTTTGCGTTACTATTTAAATTCGGATTAGTGGTATCAGAGCAGTCTGCTTGTTCTCTCTTTTTCTTTGCATGTCGCCAACGAGGTTGGGATATAAGGAGTTAGGGCTTGAACTGGTTGAACCTTTGCAAGACTAGCCTCACAAATCCTAACAGCCTCCCATAGAAGAAGAAAAGAAAGATGAGGGGGCAAGATATCCTATAAAAATCTTGCTCGAAGAAGCCCTTGATTGATAAATGAACATGATGATGGACAACTTTTCCCAAATCCTTCATCAATTGCCTAGGGGTGATGCATCTACTTCCAACAACTACTCTTGAAGCGTCATACCCTTTAAGGTACAAGTTAACTTTGACGTTCCCATATTTGAGGGTCAGATAAATGCAGATTTTGTAGATAAATGGTTAAATCTGCTAGAACGATATTTTTCTCTACATGATTTTTCTAGCCGGGAAAAGTTTAATTTTTCTCTTCTTAAAGCCACCCCCACGTCAAGGACTAGTGGCAAACCTACTGCAAGCAGAAGGATAAAAGTACACCCTCACTATTTTCAGCCGTACCCACTTGGGATTTGTTCCAAGACACCATTAAGGAGAAATACTACCCTGTCAGAACTTATGAGGACTAATACATAAAGTGTACCACACTACGATAGGGAAGGGACCACGACGTGCTAGAGTCTACCAATGTTTTTCATACCCTTCGCACGAAGTTGGGTATCAAGGATTCTGAGAAAATTTTGTTACTCAAGTACCATGGCTACCTACATAGGTACATATAAGATGAAATGGAGTTGTTGTACATCTTCTCGCTTGGCATGGCATACCAATACACTGTCAAGATTGAGCAAAATCTTAAATAGAAAAAGTGAGACTTTGGATCTGTAAATCTGAAGCAAGGGAAAGGCACCCCAAACCACAGAGCAAAGGGCAAAGCCAAGGCGAGGCAACCTAGCATAACCAACCAAAGCCGCAAGAAAAGAACAACACCACGAAGACAAAGAAGGACATGAGAAAGTGGTGTGAGTTCCATAAGAGCTCCACTCATAACACAGGAGAGTGTCAGGCCAAGCAGTCACCAGTGGCTGAGCTGAAGGTTTCTGAGTATGATGCATGCTTTGAATCTGAGTCAAAACCTAACAAGGGGAATGACAAAGGGTAGCAGATCATTGACATGGAGCCTAGTGCCACTATGGCCACCACCAAGATCCAGAAGATTGAGTGTAACACCCTCCTCCCACATCTACTCAAGCAACTGACTAGTTGGGGTAAACATGCGACGAGAGGCCACTATGATAAGATTCAACCTCCTTGGTGACTTTAAGGAAATGGAATCGATGGAACATCACACACAATCATCCGAATTCATCCAAATAACCTTCAGGAGACAAGTCAGCCACTTAGACTATCTAACTCTTGGTCCCACTGCTATTTGAGGGACTTAAGGACAGGGTAACACTCCCTAGACACTGCCCAAGCGAGTTAGTTTCAGGACTAATGCTCCCCATACACTACGTAGGTGCTTTATAACGCTTCCCAGACACTACCCAGGCGAGTTAGTCTCAACACTAATGCTAGCATTCCAGGATTTGAGCCACATTTTTCAGCCCAAAGCCTAGGACACTACCCAGAATGGAATGATCATTTAGAATTGGTAAGGATACAAGGTAACAAGGATACAAAATCAATAATATGAAAAAAATCATAACCAAACCCTACTAGCCATGACAGGCATTTTGTCAAACATATCATCAACATGTAACCTATAGTTGTAAATAACAGAATTAAGAGTAGGGATCTCATACTTATCTGAGATTCGTTATGGACCATTGTTTCCTCATGTCTTTTGCTGCCTTATCACTTATTAGGTCATAAATACGATATCCATTCAAAAACAAGCAAAAACATGCTGAGAGCCAAACATAGCCGATGCCATAAAATGTACATATAAACAGCATAATAGAAACATAAATACAATGGACATATCAACCATCAAAATCCATATATATATTAGTACATTTGTACATTAAAATCAAGGGAATGAATTTCTCATTAATAAATGTAATAAACCAATCGGTGATGCAACTACCACGTTACACCTGACCATAGATTGGCTGAGCCAAGTTTCTCTTCAGCCAATCACCCTCGTGCCATATTCCAAACATGAATGTGGGACTCATAGAACACATCAAAAACACCAATCAATGTGGATGCCATTAGAGTTCTCCGCCGACACCGTGAGGAATTTGAGTGCCTCCTAGTCTCTCAAGCTTTGTCGTGCATCCACAGTCTGATCCAGGGATCACTAGGCCCTACACTGAGACATACTCTCTAGGCTTTATTATGCATTCCATCCCAAAATCACTAGGCCCAATGGAGAGAAAATCCACCTCTTGGCTTTACCGTATATCTCGCCATTCATCGGCAAGGATTCCTAGGCCCACCAAGGCACACAATCTGGCTTTACCGCAACTCACAGTCTGGTTCAGGGGTTACTAGGCCAATGGCTTTGTGCATCCTCAGTTTGGTTCAGGGACCACTACCACCACATGTTTGTCAATTCAGAGATCCACCCCACTCAACTTCGAATCCAATCCTATTGTCCCCCACAAAGCACATGAGAGAACCCATCTCATCAAAGCTATCAAGAAATGGCAAGGCTAGGCTAAGAATACTGTCACACCTGGAAAAACCCATGCCATGGTAGAAAATAAACACATGCAATCCCATGCATGCAAAATATATCAAGGAAAATACACATGCAAGTTGATCCCTATAGTGAAGCTTGTTGTAGCTGCTTGATCTTTGCTTCCTTTCCTTTCTTGCTCCAATGCCAAAGTGCTCCAAGAAAACTCTAAGTGACCAGGAGTATGAGAGAGAGAGAATAATGAGAGATCTCCAAAGCTAAACTGACCAAGTCTTTCCCACTGATCCTCAGAAGCCTTTTTATTAATCAGGCCTCTATTTTCTTCATTTTCCATTATTTTCCTTCAATTTCCTCCTCACATAAAACATGTGACCTTTCACCTTCCTTTTCTCCTAATTTCAATTATATTCATAAATAATGGAAATTAGGAGAAAAGGAAGGTGAAAGGTCACATGTTTCATGTGAGGAGGAAATTGAAGGAAAATAATGGAAAATGAAGAAAATAGAGGCCTTATTAATAAAAGTTTTCTGAGGATCAGTGGCAAGACTTGGTCATTTTAGCTTTGGAGCTCTCTCATTATTCTCTCTCTCTCTCTCTCTCTCATAATCCTGGTCACTTAGAGTTTTCTTAGAGCACTTTGGCATTGGAGCAAGAAAGGAAAAGAAGGCAAGGGGAAGCAAGGATCAAGCAGCTACAACAGGCTTCATTGCAACATGTTTTTACTTGTGTTTGAATGGATATTGTATTTATGACCTAATAAGTGATAAGGCAGAAAAAGACATGAGGAAATAATGGTTCATAGCGACTCTCAGATAAGTATGAGATCCCTACTCTTAATTCTGTTATTTACACATGTAGGTTACATGTTGATGATATGTTTGACAAAATTTCTGTCATGGCTAGTAGGGTCTGGTTATGATTTTGTTCATATTATTGCTTTTGTATCCTTTTTACCTTGTATCCTTACCAATTCTAAATGTTCATTCCATTCTAGGTAGTGTCTTGAGCTTTGGGTCGAAAAAGGTGGCTTAAATTCTGCAATGCTATCATTAGTGTTGAGACTAACTCGCCTGGGCAGTGTCTAGGAAGCGTTATAAAGCACCTGGAGAGTGTCTGGGGAGCGTTAGTCCTGAAACTAACTCACCTGGGCAGTGTCTAGGGAGTGTTACCTTGCCCTTAAGTCCGTCAAACAGTAGTGGGACCCATGGATAGGCAGTCTGAGTGGTTGGCTTGTCTCCTAAAGGTTATTTGGATGAAGTTGGAAGACTGTATGTGATGTTCCATTGATTCCATTTCCTTAAAGTCACTAAGGAGGTTGAATCTTATCATAGTGGCCTCTCATCACATGTTTACCCCGACTGGCTGGTTGTTTGGGTAGATGTGGGAGGAGGGTGTTACAAAGTGGTATCAGAGCATGGTTCAACTATCAAACTGGATGGGTTGAAGGTGTTGGTAATGCATGCATGTCAGTTGCATGTGTGTCTCTTACACTTGCATTTCATGTGCTTGTTGCATTGGCTTGATGATTGATTATGGTCATAGTATCGTTGTTATGGAGAACTTGATGTTGATTTTGTGAAATGTGTTGGTCATGATTATGTGACTGGTTGTGTATGGATTATGTCTCTTACATGTTGAATTCATGTCACCTACTTACATCCTTGTATGTTAGATTAATTTTTTTTAATATTTTGATTACATGTATCAGTCTTGTAGGCTGATTGCAAGAACTGATCAGTTATGTTCGACTACATGCGTTTATACATAGGTGTAGTTGACTTGGCATTGATTATGCATATTGTTGGTTGCATGTGGCAATGTGTACAATGGAGTAATGTTTGTTATCATCCATGAGGTCATGGGTTGTGTGGTTGATATGGCCATGCATTGATGATTGGATTCCAGCTAGAATGATGAGTATATGGTTTGGCACTCATTTTTAATGTGTGTATATGCATTTGTTATGCGTGTATGGTCTTGGTTATGATTATGCATGTATAGAAGGTCCAACATGCCTTGTGAAGTTATTGTAAACAATTTAGGTCATCATGGTTCTATTGGTATGTTATGATGCTAATACATTGAATGAGATAGACCAGCAGATGCAGATCATCATAATGAGGTTGCAACATTGGACTTTAGGGTAAGAGTAGATCGTTATACTGGTTTGCATGTTTGGCATGCAAGTATGTAGGTTAAGGATTGTTATATTTATTAGGGTTATATACATTAGGTTTATGAACATGTATTTGATGTTATGGTTACATTCATGATAGATGTTGGTTGATTAATGTAATTATGTGCACGTGTCGGTAGTCAAGAGGCATGACCTGCTGGTATGACCGAGGTCCTTGAGGCCTCCTTTGATTGATGAAATAGAGTTGCTTCACCCAACCTTCCACCCCTTGGTATACAACTTTCAACTTAGGAAAACAAGGACACTTATTTGTGGCATGGTTTTCCTCACAGACTAAGTAGACCTATATAACATTTAATGGAAATTCTTTTATGGGGTACCTTCGAGTGAATTTAGGGCAAAATATAGCTAAGGCCCTCTTTGCTTTCTCTTGTCTCCTCTTGACCTACATGATATCCATTTGTTGAGAAAAGGTATGCAGCGTTTCACTTTTAAAGTCATCCAACATGTTTCCAATTTCATTCTTGATGGATGTTGTGGAGGGAGAGGAACTGACCAAAACTTGACTAGCCCTACCCTTCTTCCTAGAAGCCATATAATTGTTTTGAACATTGTTTTGATGTCTTCATAAGGTAGCTAATAGATGTCTCCCCTAGACAAGATGTTGAGGGTTTCCAGCATGTCCTTTCTTATTCCTCGGAGAAGTACTAACTTGAGTGATTCAGGATCAAGGGTGCATCTGGCCCTCCTATAACTAAGTTGGAATATTTCCTCATAGTCTTTTAGGGATTCATCAGGTCCAAGAGTCATTCTAAAGATTTCCTCTTCGGTTTCTTTGGACCTACAATAGTCCTTGTACTTGTTGTTAAAGGCTTGTTGCATTTGAGCCCAGGTAGTGATGTTATCCCCAGGTAGACCCATGAACCAGCGCAAGGCTGCATCCTTAAGGGTAGATGGGAACAACTTCAGCATTTGGTCATCAGAGGTATAGTCATAAGTCCTACATAAAACATCAAACTCACACATAAAAGTATCAGGGTCCTCATAGGTTAAGCCACAAAAGTGAGAGGGGAAGAAAGGCTTATTTTTCTTCATCCTAACATCTCCATTAGTTTCTATGATAGGGAAAACCTCCTCATTCCTGTTTTCATCCACGGTGTGGGTATGTGGAATGGTTTTCTTCTTCCCCAATAGGTTCTTCAAAGATCTCAGGTTTTTAACCTAAGGGATCTTCTAACTCCCCTGTAGTTAGAGAGGAAAGTTGACAATCACCGAAGAAGAGTGAAGGTTGATTGTTTGATGGTGTGGGAATGTTTTGCAAGAATTTTCCTAGAGTGTCTCTACTCCTACAAGGCTTGAAATACAATTTTTTCTTCTTTTATATGATGTTTTCAAAACTGAATGCAAAACATAAAAAAAATCAGAAATAACATATACTTAGACAGCTCCCCGACAATGACGCCAAAAAGTGGTGAGCCCTGGCATTGCACCAAGAGTGTTGCAACTCCCAGAGCCTCCTCAACTCTATTTATCAACCCGAGGTTCGTACAAACTTTGAGGTGATAGTGTTATATACATAGTAGATGGAATTCTACTCATGCCACCCTCAACTAGGTCATTTAATCATTGGGGCTCCAAGACCATTCTTCTACTGAACTAGGGGAGATTAACTACTAAAAACATGATTCAAAAGCTAGTCCTAGTGCAGAAAAAGTAAATGTTGTTCAAATCTAACTTGTAAATGTTACTCAACCAATCCATGAGAGAACACAAGAATTATGATAACTGTAGAAAGGAAATCTACACTAATTGCAATCAACCATCTAGCTATCAAATTCACTTGAAAACAGAAGATTATTCTACCAATTCACAACTCAAGAATTCATGCATCATTTATCTATTTCACACTTGCAGATTAAGTAATGCCCTAATTTCCAAATCGGTGATGAAGGAACTAATGTTATTTTATCTTGCATTAAAGGAAAAGGAATGGAGGGAATGGCCTAGGTGGTACCTCTCATCATGGATTCCAAGTTGGGGGGTTAACCTACTCCTAAACTAAGCTACATTGGCATTACAGGTCAAAACAAGGGAAAAACATGCTACTACAGGTGTGCTACAGGAAGTTGATATAAGAAGTCATGAAATGCTACAGTAGGGTAAGGATGATGGGATAATGTGATGGCAAGATGGATGAAGGTTGTGGGAAATGTATGGAAGGTGACCAACACCCCTAGCCAAACCCAACACTTCAGGAAGGCCAACTTTGGGCTAAGAGGGTTGCTCACAGTGACCTAAAAACAGAGATCAAGAACATTGGTTGGCATTCACCAAAAGAGATTGGAGAATTCCTCAATGGAGGTGGTGAAAAAATCCCTTGCCTGCAGATCCGATAGTCCCGCAACATCACATGCACCTGTTCTTCTTTTCATTTGCAAAATATTACAATCAATGGTGGAAAACATGAATTGAATTTGGAAACTATCTAACTTATGCTAAGAACTTGATCTATGAAATGAATTAACTTCTAAGCTACAACAATCATAAGTAAAGAAATATAAAAAATGTTGACTTTTCCAAAAAATCATAAACAAGAAATCACACAATGTATTTGGGTTGTGATGGTGAAGTCATGATAATCATGCTCTCATGAGAGAGATGAGATAGAGGCCACAGTCACAAACTTTTTGAGGAACTATACTCTACTAAAATGCAGCAACTAATCAAACATTCTAAGCTAAAAGAAGTATAAATACATAAGAGCGACCTAAGCTACTGGGGTTGGGCCCAAACCCAAAAGCTTCAGCCCTCTGGACTAACTCAGTGATGGATCAAAATGAAACTTCTCATTATCATTCCAGAGATGTCAAATACATCATAAAAAATAGTAGTCACAAGTGCTTAAGCTCAATAGCCTCTTATCTACAACAAAAATTTGAATCCTAATGAGTTCCGTAGCATGTTTATTTATACAAAAGGGTAGCTACCAATAGCTCCCTAGAAAATAGATCTGTTTGTCTCCCAAAGTCAAGAAAGGTGGATCTAGATCTTCCTTGAAATGCATTGGCTTGGCTGCCAATGACCTTGGCATGCTTGGCTTCCAATGACCTCGAGTTGATGAGAGATAGTGTTAGGGTCTAACCCTAACCCCCTTATTTATGTAATAGGGTCAAGTCATAGTTATAGTTAAGTAAAGAGTCAATAAAGCCCATATTAATAATTGTAAGTGGTTGACCCGCATTTAAAGAAGGGACCGCAGTTAGTTGCAAAGGGGCCATGGTATTAGATAGATGGTATTAATAAGAACCATGGTACTGACCCATGGTATTTCATGTATGAATCCTATATAAAGGATAGAAACTCCCCTCGAGGAGTGTCATGTCTTATTTTGTAATTGAGCCCAGCTCTATTGGAGGTTGCCCCCTCGAAGAGGCAAGTGAACATTGCTTTCCTTTCTGAATAATAAAATACATGTTGTTATTTCTTATTGTTTTGTGTTCTAGGTATTTTTCTTCACATATTTGGTATTCTGGTATCTTCTCACAGGTCAAGAGCATAACAAGTGGTATTAGAGCACTTTCCAGGGCCGGTGGGATCTCCATTTTTAGCATATTTTTTTTTGGCTAGAGAAATGTTCCGGCGTCTTTAAACCACGGGATCTGTCGCTGAGCGCATAAACCTACAGATTTGGGGAGGCATGCACGCAGGAAATACAAGAGGTGTTCACACTTGTTGGACTCCCTTGTAACCCTTGTGGGTACCCCTTCGAGTAGTAGTGCATTAGACAGAACCATGCACGATAACGATAAGTGCACCGGATCGGTGCATGGTACAAACCAGAGCTCAAGTTATGGCCAATGAGAAGATAGACTCCCTTGAACATAGGTTGGAGGAATTAACAAAGCAGATCCAAAAATTATAGGCAACTCTCACAAAGGGCAAGGTAGGGGAACAATCAGAGGCATATGATTTTAATGAAAACATTGAGGGTGAGTCTAGCCATTCTCTCACTTCTATGGAAACCACCAACAGTCCTAGCCGTGACCACCCAAGCTGAACATGTATAAATTTGATGGCCCTCGTCTAGCCACATGGCTAGCACAAATGGAGCAATATTTCACATTGAATCACGTTAGAGATGATGCGACTAAGCTAAGTGTGGGAAACATGTACTTGGACCACAAAAGATGGCAATGGTGGTAGTGGCATGAACGTTGCTATGGAAGGCCCGTGACTTGGCGGATATTCGCAAAAGCCCTTTCGGATCACTTTGACCATGAATATAACTTTTTGGGTCGTCTTACTAAGCTTTGACAAACAAGAATAGTGCAAGAATATATTACAGCCTTTGAAGCCCTAGCCTTCCACATAGGAGGTCTACAAGATGAGTTCTACTTGGAATGTTTTGTCAGTGGTCTCAAAGACGCCATACAATCCCACATCTGACTACAATACCCAATCTCATGGTTAGATGCTTGCAAGATAGCTCGTGAAGTAGAACACACGTTAGTGGCTCGATCGACTCGTCCAAATTTCACTGGCTTACTGCGATATCGTGGGCTCTTTCAACTTTCCATTTTTCTTCCCGTCGTCTCTGTAGTCAAAGAATTACTGATGTCTCACCGGAGCTTTTCCATCGCATTTCCTCGCTAAGGATTCCACGTACAACATCATCAAACTTTAAAGTACTAGATCTAGAGACAAAGTTACTAATGGCCATAACTAAACCATTCCAATTTTTTGGTAATGAGCACAGAAATAAAAGAGCCCTAACTTCATCATCAAAAGTTACCCCCACAGAACTTAACTGTCTGGTAACTGCATTAAATTCATTTAAATGACCAACAACAGATCCTCCTTCTGACATCTTCATATTAAATAAACGCTTCATAAGAAATACCTTATTTGAGGTTGAGGGTTTTTCATATAGTTTGGCCAATGCCGACATTAAACCCTATGTTGTCGTTTCCTTTGAAATATTAAAGGTTATCGATGCCACTAGGCACATCCGTATTGTTTCAAGTGCCTTCTATTGAGAATATCCCATTTTGTGTCTGTCATACTCGTCAAATTCTTTGTCTTTCCGCTCAATGGTTGGTACAGATCTTTCTGGTACAAATAATCTTCCATCTACATATTCCTTAGCTCATAGTTTTGACTATTAAATTTTTTGACCCGAAACCTACTATCTTCCGCAATTGCTCCCACTCAAACCAGGAACCCTTCTCTCCTGTGAGTTTATCAACCAAATAGACCTTCGGATCTAATACCAGTTGTTAGAAAATTATATCTTACAAAGCAATGGAACACATAAAATATATTGCAGAAAAATATCCACAGAAAACACACAAAACAAGAGAGACACAGTTATACGTGGTTCACCCAATTTGGGCTACGTCAACGGGAAACAACCAGTCCTTCCTTTTATATTATCCAAAAAACTGAAGAGATACAACCTACAACAGATCCGCTGTAATTCCCTCTTCGCTCTCATACAATCTCCTCTCCCTTTCTCACTCAGAATACAGATCTACATAGACACAATACAATTCCCTCATATATAGTGAGGGTTTGCCTTCTAGGGCTAAAAACCATAAATTAAACATAACTTCTACCATTAGATCTCCACCTAATGAACGACCTAGATTGACTACGAAATTACAACATTTTACAAGGCAATTTTACATTTATTTTTATCTTCATGGGCGTTGCTCCTGATCCCCCGCCAAGGGGGGCTCCTAAAGATTGTTGCCCCCCTAGACCCCCCTTGCAGCACAAATATTATGGGCGACGTTTCTGTCACATTATGAACTAGGGTCCAATGCGGTGATACCTCTGAATAAAGAAGATAATCAGGCTTCACACCCAACACACTTGTCACTCAGTTAACTCACTAAATTCAAGTCAAAGAAGCTTGAGTTCAGTTCTACATGATTGATTGCTAATTTGTAGCAATCTATTTCAGTTAATTTAAGTTATTTTTAGTTTAACTAGTTCCGACTGTCGGAAGAACTAGTGGAGGTCAAGTTGTTGAAGTGGATTCACTTCAACCACACTCAATGATCAACAAATTAATTGATCAATCAACCCAAAATAATTGTTACATGCAGAGAATTCGAGTTATTTAGTTGATATGGAGATTCCAAGGCATTGTACTATCAGTTGTAGCATATTCCATTGTGTACATGTGGTGCATGTGGTCAGTTAATGACCTCAGGCTATTGTGCAATTCCAGAGTGTGAAATTCCTAAAAAATAGGGGAAATTTCTCAAGGGAACAATGCAAGGAAATAGGAGCTTGGGAAGGCTTGAAATTAGCTAAGTGTTGGCCAGGTTTAGTTAGTCAGGCAGAGGGATAGTGTTATATGAGAATAGTGTCCACACGGATGCTGCTATTCCCACTAAGATGTGTGGCTATCTTAGAAACAAACAATCAAAGTCTACTGTTGATTCCTTTTATGAAAATAG
>APFE030362820.1:10118-74662 GCA_000404065.3 Pinus taeda | reverse complement strand
CAAATTGGCGAGATAATGCATCTGCTACACTATTGTCTTTCCCTGTCTTGTAAATGATCTCATAATCATATCCCAGCATTTTGGCTAGCCATTTATTTTGTTGTGGGGAGGATAGGCGTTGCTCTAAAAAATATTTAAGACTGTGATGATCTGTGCAGATTTGGAAACGTCGCCCCAATAAGTAAGGTTGCCAGGTTTCGACTGCATGTAAGATGGCCATCATTTCCTTCTCGTAGGTATATTGGCCCAGATTCCTCCCACTGAGTTGTTGGCTTGTGAAGGCCAACGGTGGCTCTTCCTGCATTCAGACCACCCCAATACCTGTACCTGAAGCATCACATTCAATGACAAAAGATTTGGTGAAATCAGGTAGTGCTAAAACTGGAGCGGAACACACAACATTTTTTAGAGCTGTAAAGGCCTGTTGTGCTTCCTCATTCTAGAAGAATGAATTTTTCTTTAGGAGATGGGTGAGGGGCTTCGCTATGCGACCATAGTTGCGGACAAATTTACGATAATAGCCTGTGAGACCCAAAAATCCTCCCAATCTCTTCAAGGTCTTAGGTTGAGGCCATTCCTGCATTGCCTGGATCTTTTTGGGGTCCAACTTGACACCTTCATGCCCCACAATGTGGCCCAAATACTCTACTTCTACCATGCCAAACGAACACTTGGACATCTTGACAAATAATTTATGCTTGCAAAGCAGTTGCAAGAGTAGATCTACATGCTGAAGATGTGCGGCCCAAGTGCAATTATAGATGAGGATGTCATCGAAGAATACAAGGACAAATTTCCTGAGATATGGTTTGAGAATGTGGTTCATAAGGCTCTGAAAAGTAGAGGGGGCATTACAAAGACCAAATGGCATGACCAGGAATTCATAATGGCCTTCATGAGTTCTAAAAGCAGTCTTGGCGATGTCGACTTCCTTCATGCGAATTTGGTGGTAGCCTGAGAGAAGATCCAACTTAGTGAAGAATTGAGCCCCATTGAGCTCATCCAGCAAATCATTAACCACCGGGATGGGAAATTTATCTTTGACTGTCAACTTATTGAGGCTCCTAAAGTTGGGACACATCCGCCACTCCCCATCTTTCTTGAGCACCATGACTACTGGGGATGAATAAGGACTAATGTTGGGACGAATGACACCTGCTTCTAGAAGTTCCTTGATGATTTTTTCTATTTCATTCTTTTGGGTGAACGAATATCTGTATGGGCGGACATTTGGTGGTTGGGCCCCTGGGACCAAGGTGATGCTATGATCATGTTCCCCTCGCGAGGGTGGAAGCTCGTGAGGCTTGTCAAAGACCGACAGATGGTTATTTAAAATCTGTTTCATCTCAGGATGAATTGGCAGAGGCTTGGTTTCAACTACCTGGATGGCATTAAATTGTGCTACAACTCCATGATTGCCCTTTTAACAATTTTTCCATCCTATGTGAGCTGATGATAGAGGGGGATCCTACCTAGAGTCCACGGAGGGTATGTGTGTAGTTGTTCAGCTTAAAACTCATATATAACTCTTGGAAATCCATTGTGATTGGACCAAGAGTGCGGAGCCATTCAGCTTCGAGGACAATGTCGCAACCCCCCATGTGTATCACAAACATGTGGGTTTTCTATTGATAATCCCCCATTTGAAGTTTGACATTTTCACAGCGGCCTTCACATTTCATTGTGCCTCCATCTGCAATTTGAACTTGGAAGTTAGAAACTTCTCATACAAAACAATGCACTGCTTCTGCAACTTTTTGATGGATGAAATTATGTGTACTTCCACTATCAATCCATGGTGCATTGGTGAGAAAGATAAAACAATTGCGTGGATCCTCATTGAAAGGGCCTACAAGGGTGGTTATCCGGACCATATAGAGATTGCTTGGTGAGGTTTGAAGATCAACCAAAGACTAGACTTCTAGGGCATTCCCTTTCATTGTGTTGCTTGCCACAAAATAGGTCATCTCATTAAAAACCATCCCCAGCAATCTACTCATGAACGCAGAGTCTCTCACTGTCGAATGCGTTCCAGTCCTACCAAGTTTGGCTTATCTGTGACTGATCAATTGGATGACCCTCTGCCTACCGATCCTACTCATATATCTCCTGCCTCTCCGCGATTCACTGCTCATGTCATCTCTCCCACTCCCGTCCATTATCCTGATGGATGGTATATGAGTGATCGACCTTCGTCGTTGACCCCCCTAATTTTCTATGTGAATTTGTCCCAGAGCCGCGCGCCAACTCTGTTGTTCGATCCCCTCCTCCCCTTCATCTCAAGATCTATCACTGGGCTCCCACCCCATTCATATATCGTCCTCCTCACCAACTCAAGACATTAGCCCATTGCTTTCCAAGAAAGGGAAAGAACCACTTGTGGCTGCCACTTCTGTTAACTCCCCTGTCACATCCCCTATTAACTTATTCGACAACGATATTGACTTTCTCCTTAGTCATAAATCTCTGGAATTGGAGACCCTTACTATCCACAAGCCTTCTGATCGTGTCTCCCCTATCATTAGTCCGGAGTCTGCTAAGAACATTACCGTTAGGAAGAAGTCACGGGGGGGTACCTATCGTTTTAGGGGGCGGTCTAATATTCCTGACAGCGGGGTGCGTAACCTATCATTGGTTGATGTCCCCATTTATGACATGTCATCTACATAGCCTCTTAGAGCAAATGCGGCTGGTGAATCCTCAAAATGACAGATATTGTTTCTATGAATATTCGAGGGGTCGGCGCTGACCTCAAATTCCTAGTGCTAAAAGATATCTTCTACTCTGCTCATCCGAAATTAATTCTTATACAGGGAACCATGCATTGCAGGCATGCATCCATTTCATATTTTAGAAAAATGTTTCCATCTTGGCATCTGGTGGCTTCTGATGCCATTGGCTAGTCCGGGGGGCTCGCCGCTCTATGGGATCCTCAATGGATTTGCGCCAAGGGATACAAATGTTTTCCCGGTATCTTGATCTCTGCTTATATCAGAGGAAAGGGTTTCTCCATCAATGTATTAAACACCTATGCACCATATAAGAACATAATTCCATTCTGGGAGAGGTTCTTTGCATCAGATCTATTTGATATTCAATCTCTGATGATCGCTGGTGACTTAAATTTTACTTTAAGTCCTGATGAATGTTGGGGTTGCTGTAGGAAGATGGATCTGCTTGCTGACCATATAAAGATTGAACTTATGAGCAAGAGCTTTGTTGTTATTGTCCCATCGGATCTGATGCCTACATGGGACAATGGTAGGGCTGGGTAGGCATATATTGCCAAACATATTGATCGTTTTATTATTCATGCTGACATTATTGGAGAGCTGGGTATGCCATTTTCCTCGATTGGGAATGCTTTTGTATCGGACCATTGTCGTATATTTCTGCACTGGTAGAGTAAGGGTTTCATGAAGGGGTATCCATTTAAATTCAATAGAACATTCCTGGAGGATCCGGTTTTCAACAATATCATTTCCAAAGCCTCGATGGACTTATCGACATGTGCTTCTCTTTCTCCACACTCTACTTTTAGAGAAAAGATGGCTTCTGTGCGCTCACTAGTTAAAAAATGGCAAAAGGATAAAAGGAGGAAGGATCGCCTAACTCTACAGATCATAAAAAGGGATCTGGATAGTATCATTAAATCTATGGATCCCAATTTTTTCCCTTTCGACACAAAATGCCGAATAAGGGAGCTCGAAAGGCGTAAACTCTATCTATTAAAACAAGAGGAATCCACATGGAGACTTAAAAGCAGAGCCTTATGGCTCAAAGAAGGGGATCAGAACACGAAATTTTTTCATAAATATGCTAATGCCAGACGAGAGAAAAATACCATCTAGATGATCAGTGATGGAAAGGGGGGTTTCTTCATTTCTCAACAAGATATAACATGCGCAGCGGTCCGTCACTTCAAGAATCAATATAGCAGGGGGAAGGGCTGTGCTATCCAGGACATCCTTTGGGGTATTGATCTGTTTCCCCAAATGTTCGACGATGAAAATAATGAATCCCTGTTACAGCCTGTTTTTGAGAAAGAACTTTATGGAATCCTCAAGGCTTTTAGTAAGGATAAATGTCGAGGCCCGGACGGCTGGACTATCGATTTTTTTATCCATTTCTTTGATATCATCAAATAGGATCTCCTTAGGATGATTGAGGATTCTAGATCGACTGGGTGCATCCACCAATACACGACATCTACTCTGATTGCATTAATTCCAAAAAAGGTGGATGTGGATTCTTTCCATGATTTCAGACCAATCTCTTTATGCAACATATCCTTCAAGATTATATCAAAAATAATTGCAGAGAGAATAAAAGGAACGTTGGCTACCTTCCTCTCTAAATATCAACATGCTTTTCTTAAAGGACGTAATATTCTAGATGTTGTGGCAAATACTCAGGAATGCATGTTCTCCATGATCACAAAGGACATTGAAGCGGCCATTTTAAAAATCGATTTACAGGAGGCCTATGATTGTTTAGACTGGGGCTTTATCAGATGTTTATTGGCGAATATTGGTTTGTGGCCTGATGCTATCCAACGGATCATGGCGTGTGTGGAAAATGTCAACTATGCGATTATTATCAATGGCATTCCTTCCTCATATTTCCTCGCTGAAAGAGGCCTTCGACAAGGATGCCCTCTTGCGCCCCTTCTTTTTATTCTGGCCATGAACACACTTAGTATACATATTAGCGAGGGGATTACAGAACACAGATGTCGGCCTATCAAGATATGTAGGAATAATTTCATATCCCACAACCTTTTTGTGGATGATGTGCTTCTATGTGATATGCTCTGTAGGGATTCATGGATCTGTTAATTCGACATTCTTGACAAATTCCAAAAAGCCATCGGACTTATTATTAATAAGTCGAAATCCACTCTATATCACAACGAATCAAACATGGCACTAGTTATATGGATTTTCGCAATGTTTGGGATTGGCACTAATATGCTCAGAGACGGTATTAAATACTTGGGCTTCCATCTAAAAGCTAAAGGATATACAACAAATGATTGGCAGTGGTTAATTGAGAGATACTATAAAAGGATTTTGGCCTGGGAATACAGGACCCAAGATACTATAAAAGGATTTCGTCCTGGGAATACAGGACCCTCTCATTGGCTGGCAAAATTATTTTAACACAAGCGGTCTTGTCTCAAATGTTTGTCTATTGGGCTCATTTATTCTACCTTCCTACTTGTATCATCCATCGGATGAATAAGGTTTCGGCTAACTTTATATGGGGTGGAAACTCTCACTGGCGGAAATATCATCTCGTCAAGATGGATGCCATTTCTATTCCTAGGCAACACGAAGGTTGGGGACTTAAGGACTTAAGGTTATTTGGCCGTGCTCTCCTATGTCAATCCTTATGGCGAGGTATATATGGCGATGGTCTATGGAGCAATATTATCAAGCTGAAATACATGAAAGGGAAAAGTCTGGAATTCTGGTACACAAAGGGGTCGATAGGGACTCGACAGGGATCTGCTATTTGGCTCAGTTTATGGAAGATAGAGCAATATTTCTTGAAGCGCCTGAAATGGAGGATATACACTAGTAATAGGATCTTAATTGGCATTGATCCTATTATGTGTGGTCACAAAGATATACTTATCCCTGAAAACCTTTTATCCTTCCTTCATTGGAGTGGTATCTTCACATGGGACAAGCTCATTCTAACTTGGCATGGATCTACTCCCATATGGAAGGACGCAAATGCTCTCTGTTTGTCGGATGAGTTGGGAGTCATTTGGAAATCTTTCACAACATTATTTGTTTATGCGGGCTTCATTGTAATGGGATAACTGATCACCTTATATGGACTGTGTCGAATGCTCGGCCGCCTGCGCGGGTCCGCGACATATACTCAGTCATGATCCTCTCCAAGATTTCTCCTACTCGTGATATTTTTCCTGTGTCCTTCTAGAAGGCAGGATGTCCCCTGAAATTTATCTAGTTTGTGTGGCTGGTATTCTACAACAAGAACCTGACATGGGACAATTTAAGGAAAAGATGTTGGCACAGTCCTAGCAGGTGTTCGATGTGCGAAACTGATGAGGAATCCAACTTCCACATGTTTTTTCAATGTCCCTCTATCTGACAAATCTGGTATGAACTAGCTTCTATTTTTTATTTCCCTCACATTGTTTTTTACTCTTCCCATGCAGATTTCACTTGGTGGAGTAGACAAAGAATTCCTCGGTGTTATCTCATCTTAATCTTTCTTTGGTGCTCCTGGAAATGGCAGAAATCCAAGATCTTCAACGACTCAAAGGCGCCTCTTATGTCCATCCTGGATAACACCACCACCATATGGACCTCGGTCTATGGAAACATCGATAATTGAATATGTCTGTCACATTCAGATCTACTTATATATGAATCTGCTCATCTTCCTGATCACATAGCTATTGTTGTTACAGTTTCTCTACACATGTGCTATTTATGTTTCTCTATACACAATATCATTGCCACTTTATTTTTATGTTTTGTCAATGTTGCTGATATCTAAAGGGGCTAAAGATGCATCTGTGCCCATGGCTAGCTGATCAGCGGATCAATATATGTACAATCAAGTTTTTTATATTGAATCAATATAAAATATTGCTGTTTTTTTTTTCTCCAGGAAAAAAAAGTGATTTTCATAAATTTTACACACCAAATTCATATTTTGGTAGTGTTAATATGATATTCTCCGGCGATCTAAACCCTGTAAGAGACCCTTATTTTTAAAAGCCCCTTATTTTTAAAAGCCCGAGAATAAACAAAAACATAATTTCAATATGGCTTTTGGACCAATAAAATAAAATGTTATATTTTTGAAAGCCCAAGAATAAAAAAAAAAACTGGCTATTGGACAAATAAAATAAACAATATTTTGTCAACAAAACCCATTGTTCATCTCATCCTAACTAGGATGAGATTAAACATGCAAACGAATAAAGATCTTACCTATATAAATTAAAATTTCCATAGGGCCACACCTTTAAGAGAAAAAGACCTATTGTTCATCGATGTCCTGATGTCCTAACTAAGATGAGATTAAACATGCAAATGAATAAAGATATTATCTACATAAATGAAACTTTCTATAGGCCCCCACCTTTAAGAACACTTTTCACATACATACATTTTCTATCAAAACAAGGATGTCCATAATAACAATGCAAAAAAAAAATTACTAACACATGGCCAACAAATAATGCTCAGTGCAAATTGACAATTATGAGATTAATGGATCGATTTATTTTTCTTTTATGACAATTATGAGATTAATGGATCGATTTATTTATTTTTTAATAAAACAATTATATTTCCACCAATGCTCAGTGCAAATTGACAATTATGAGGTTACTGGATCGATTTATTTTTCTTTTATGACAATTATGAGATTAATGTATCGATTTATGTTTTTTTTATAAAACAATTATATTGCCACCAACAACTATAGTAAAAACAAATATGTTCGTTGAAATATATCCAGGGAACTACAATATTAATGATGGATTAGTAAATGGCGCTGAAGGCATTTTCAGATTTTATTCATCTAATAACAATAGACCTGAAATTGTCTAATAATTTTCAATATAGATAATTTTCAGACACGACATTGGGAAACAACAAAGAAACAAATTCAAAAAGCTATACGAAGTAAATATCTCGCCAAATTGGAAACCAATCTTTCAAATTGCAAAGTATCATAACAAATTTCAAAACACAATTTGAAAACGATTTCCAATACAATTGCAAAGTATCATAACAAATTTCAAAACACAATTTGAAAACAATTTCCAATACAATTACCTAGAGCATTGTTCAATGATTGAAATAGGATTGACATTGGAACGACTTTCATTTGAACCAACTAGTGTGCCAAAACATGGCCTAGTATATATCGCACTATGACGTGTGAAAACTGACTTGCATTTGAACCAACTCGGGTGCCAAAACATGGCCTAGTATATATTGCACTATCACGTGTTAAAACTGTGTTAAAACTATGGACTCATATACTTGATTAACAAACAAACCGGTACAAAAAGAATTCATGTGAAAAACAAGATAATTAGAAACCAATCTTTCCAATTGCAAAACCGCTATCAATGTATCATAACATGTATCATAACAAATTGCAAAACGCAATTGGAAAACAATTCCCAATACAATTTCCATCACCTTGCAAAACACAATTAGAAAACAATTCTAACAATTCCCAATACAATTACCATTACCCTTAACATGAACAATACACTGAGCACAATTACCATCACCTTGCAAAACACAATTAGAAAACCATTCTAACAATTCCCAATACAATTACCATTACCCTGAACATGAACAATACAATTACCATTACCCTGAACATGAACAATACACTGAACACAATTCAAAGATTGGCTTAGGATTGACATTGGAATGAATTTCATTTACCCTTAACATGAACAATACATGGAACACAACAATACACAGAACACAACGATTGACATAGGATTGACATTGGAATGACTTGCATTTACCATGAACATGAAAAATACATTGAACACAAGGTTTGACATTGGAATGACTTGCATGTGAACCTACTGGTGTTCCAAAACATGGCCTAGTATATGTTGCATTATCGCGTGTTAAAACTATTGACTCATTATACATGATTAACAAACAAACCGGCACACAAAAAAATTCATGTGAAAAACGATTTGAGAAGAAATGGCCTGATTAGAAACAAAAAAAAATCATGTGAAAAACAAGATATTATAAGAAAAATTCATGTGAAAAACGATTTGAGAAGAAATGGCATGATTAGAAACAAAAAAAATCATGTGAAAAACAAGATATTATAAGAAATGGCACAACTAGAAACAATTGCTACATGTGAATTAGAATTTGCTAAGAAACACAAGGATTGACATTGGAATGACTTGCATGTGAACCAACTGGTGTTCCAAAACATGGCCTAGTATATGTTGCATTATCACGTGTTAAAACTATTGACTCATTATACTTGATTAACAAACAAACCGGCACACAAAAAAATTCATGTGAAAAACGATTTGAGAAGAAATGGCATGATTAGAAACAAAAAAAAATCATGTGAAAAACAAGATATTATAAGAAAAATTCATGTGAAAAATGATTTGAGAAGAAATGGCATGATTAGAAACAAAAAAAATCATGTGAAAAACAAGATATTATAAGAAATGGCACAACTAGAAACAATTGCTACATGTGAATTAGAATGTGCTAAGAAAATATCTAACAACATAAATGCTTTAACCATTGCAACTCTAAACACACGTAGTCTATATTGCACTATTACACGTAGTCTATATTGCACTATTACGTGTTAAAACTATTGACTCATTATACTTGATTAACAAATAGACAAACAAAAAATAATCATGTGAAAAACAACATATTAACTTATTATATTTGATTAACAAAGAAATCACGTGAAAAACAAGATATTATAAGAAATGGTACTAGAAACAATTTTTACATGGGAAATAGAATTTTTCCAAAAATAGTGTTCAGTAGTGTTGCCCGAAGAGCAAGTGATTGAGCCTTCGGCTCAGTGAGTAAGCCTTCGGATAACCTTGAGCCTTCAGCCTGCCTTGAAGGGGGCCCTATCACCCCACCTTCCGACCAACAACCAAACCAAACCAAACCAAACCATCCTTGGTTTATCTTTTATAGATTTCATCTTTCCTCTTCCCATTTATATCCGGCATCCTTCACCCCCCTCCAACATCCTTCGGATTTTTTCCTAACCCCGCCAACATCCCCCCTTTGGTTTATCTTTTTGACAACAAAAATGTTTTAACCATTCAACTCTAAACACATAATCTACATGTGAAAAACAACATATTAACTCATTATATTTGATTAACAAAAAAAAATCACGTGAAAAACAAGATATTACCATTCAACTCTAAACACATAATCTACATGTGAAAAACAACATATTAACTCATTATATTTGATTAACAAAAAAATCACGTGAAAAACAAGATATTATAAGAAATGGTACTAGAAACAATTTTTAGATGGGAAATAGAATTTTTCCAAAAATAGTTGACAACAAAAATATTTTAACCATTCAACTCTAAACGCATAATCTACATGCCCACCTCAGTGACTATAAACAATTTTTATATTGGAAATAGAATTTTTCCAAGAAAATATCTGGGAAATAGAATTTTTCCAAAAATAGCTGACAACAAAAATGTTTTAACCATTCAACTCTAAACACATAATCTACATGCCCACCTCAGTGACTATAAACAATTTTTACATTGGAAATAGAATTTTTCCAAGAAAATATATGTTTTAATCGTTGCAACTCTAAACACAGTCTACATGCCCACTATGCCCACCTTAGTGACTTCATCCATCACACAGAGACGGACAATAAGATTCTCTATATTTAAGAAACTCGTCTACATGCCCACCTTAGTGACTTCATCCATCACACAAGGACGGACAATATGATTCTCTATTTTTAAGAAACTCATTTGCAGATTCCACCAACAAAGAAAATATTCGACTAACAAAAATGTTTTAACCATTGCAACGTCATCTATCACATGGACTTGATGGGCAATATGGTATTTTATTTTCAGGAAACTCATTTGTAGATTTCACTTAAAAAAAATAATTCTTGCAATAACAGATTCCAGACATGGTATCCTTTTTTGTATAGACATCAAAGCAACAAAAACATTTTGTAACAAAAAAAAATGAACTTACACTAATTTTCATGTACTTTCAATATACAATTTGTTTAATTAACATTTATGCAATACATTTGAACAAGTATTTAGCACATTTGAACAAGTATTTACAATAATACAAATGATTAGAGAAGCGAAATCACAAACTACACATATTAATTGTGTTTTTTTAGTTATTGGTGACTTGAAAATTGACATCCAACTAAAACAACTTGTAACAATAATACAAATGATTAGAGAAGCGAAATTGCAAACTACACATACAAATTGTGTTAACTTGTAACAATAATACAAATTATTAGAGAAGTGAAATCACAAACTACACATACTAATTGTGTTATTTTAGTTATTGATGATTTGAAAATTGACATCCAACTACAAAAAATTTGTAACATTACTCCTATATAATATATGGAAATTGAGAACTTATAAGTAATAACAAGTAAATTATGTCCACGACAAAAAAACAGTAATAGATCACATTTGGACAAATTTTCCTATAAAACAATTTGAAATATGGAAATTTGGGCATACTGGTCTAATCATAGCATAGGCATAATATATGGTTGACTATAGCTCAAATCAATTTTTTTTTGGTACACTTTGCTAAATCTCTTATTAGAATAAAGCCTAAGTTTGCTTGCATTTATCATTTTCTCAGATTAATCTATGTATTTAAGCACATTGAATGGAAATATCAACATATTTACTATTTAATACAACCTGTTTTTCTTGCAAATTGATTCTGGCGGTTTTTTGATATAGATAAACAATATGAAGAGGAAGAATCATGACATTGAAGCTATAGATACTTCTCAATATAAAAAGAGGTAAGTAGAGATTCTTTATTTCTATTCTGGTTACCTTCATTAAAAAATACAATTTACTAATTCAAACCCACTAAATATTGCTTTTCAGGGAAAAATACAAAGAATATCCTCAAATAGAAAGCACAAAGAATGCAATCCAATTACCATACAAGAGATGAAAAACTTCAAAGCAGCAACAATATTTCATGGAGATGTCCTAATGACATATAGAACAACACTTGATCGAGCACATGGAGTGGAGTTGATACAAAAGGGGAGGTCACAATTATACTAAACATACCACACAATCTAATTACACACGTATTGAAGCCAAAGTAGTCATTGACCAAGGAGTTTGTACCAAATATTTTAGAATATCCATAAAAAAAGTTGGATCATGGCGATTACAATTATATATTGGTTTTAAATTACAATTATATATTGGTTTTAAATGATGCAAGCACTTTAGAAACAATATCGGCCATTTGCAAAGGATACAATTTTCTCCCAACTACAACAATCAAACAACCAACAACTATGAGATTTGTGTTCGCAATATAGGGATAGTTGTTGCACTTGTCATATATTCTAAACATGGAGGTCTCCAATATGCATTGGATTTCTAATCATAATAATACAAATCAATGGTATGTACAAACTATATCATGTGTACTTTTGCACATTGATTCAAAGAGACATATTTTAAAATAAATAATTTTAACACTAATGCATTTTCCAATTTAGGTTTATTTTCTCCCTACATTTCCTCCCTTTTTCCTCTCAATACAACAACAAATTTCTAGAAAATAAACACCAATGGTGTTATTTTGAAGTCTCGTTAAGAAGAAGAAGAACATAATAGTTCATTGTGCACTTGAACATCAAACTTTATAATCACTATCAACTCCATAAATAATTTTAACACTAATGCATTTTCCAATTCAAGTTTATTTGTTCTCTACATTTCTTTGCTTCTTCTTCTCAATACAACAACAAATTTCTAGAAAACAAACACCAATCCTGTTATTTCGAAATCTCGTTAAAGAAAAATAAGAACATAACAGTTCGTTGCACACTTGAAAAAAAATCTTTATAACCACTATCAACTCAAAGAGATCACTTGTTGATTTGAGCAAACTGATTGCCTCAACAACAAAGGTAATTTCAAGTTCCACCAAATATAAATTCTATTAAATTATTTAATGTTTTTCATATATTTTTCTATTACAATATCTAACATTTCGATTATATTTAAACATGAACCAGGTTGAAGGAATGTTAACAATAGAAAACATCCATGCAGATCCATTTGTTATAGTTTGTAACACTTGTAGTTTTCCTGCTGACATATTTAGAATAGTTTCCAGTGATTAGATCTATTTTTCTACATGTAAATAGTGAACAAGATATTAGCGTTTCTTCCAATTAGAACGCATTATTCAAACAACAACAAATGTTCAATACGAATGCATATTAAAAAGAAATTTGTTGTCTATCCTTGGCAAACATGACATATGAAAAGTATCTATAATACACAACTAATGTTACTTATAACTTTCGGGACTTCCATTTAGAAGGAATTTTTATACTAGATAATATAAATTTCATTTTTCATATAAAATGATGTACAACTCCACTATTATTGTATCCAGATCCATTCAGATACTGGTCCTTATCTTCAAATTGTGGATTGGATTCTTAAACCATTGTAACTCATATCCATATTCTTAAGCCACTATGTTAAATTATGGTATGTTTTATGCTTATAGCAGTTTACTTATTTTCTTCTTATTAACCACTGATTAGCAATCAAATATACCTTAAGTAAAGTGTAGATAGAACATTAAATGATTGACAAAAAACAAGCCACGACAATAGACACAAGATGTGGTGGCTAGCCAAGGACAAACCCCAATGCGAGGAAACCCTTTGATTAAATCTTCTTTTATCTTCAATAGTTTAGTAGATAGAAATAGAATGAGAATTCAATAATTTTATATCAGCAGCAGCAAACCCTAGATCAACAAAGTCAAACTTAGTCAAAGGAGATGAAATGCTTGGTCAATTTCCCGACCAACTAGTGCTCGAACAGCTTGAATAAGCAGTCCAGAAACAACCCCAAAAACACAGTCAAATTGTTGTTGAATGAAGTCAACCTGCTACCCTAAACTAGGGCAGTCAACACTGGTCAAACCAGAAGTCAGATTGACACAGTTTGCATGCCAAAAGTTGCAGCCTGCCTAGGAGAGGCAGACACACCAAAATCGCACTCTTCTAATGTCAACGCTTGGTCAACGCTGGTCAAAGGGACCTTCAGCTGCTTCTGCGTCCTTCTTGCTGTGTCTTCCTTGCCCTTTTGTGTCCTCCTTCTTCCCATATGTGAGCTTCTCCTTGTGTAACCCAAAGCTAGGGAGAGAGAGAGAGAGAATAATGAGTGAGATGAGATGAGTTGATAATGAATCAATCTCACTTGTACTTATATGATTTGCTGGGCATGTGTGCCACACATTTAGCTGTTGGCCGACCTTGACAATTTGTCAATTAAATACAAATAAATTCATATCACCATAAGTACTTGATGATCTTTAGATCAATCCTACACCTCTCGACAAGAGGAACCTAGGAAAAATATCAACTGCCATAAATAATATAACCCACCTGGAATTTGGCCCTAGTTTCTAATTTTAACACAATGTAACTCGTATCCATATCAACTCATATACTAGTCTTTAAGTTCACAATACTTTCTATTACTTTTAAAATCAATATATCTACAATATTTTCTATTACATTTCAAATCAAGCGTAACTATATAGTCTCATAGAATTCATTTGACTTCTTGGAATTGATTTGACTTTTGAAGTAAAACATACTTAACTATATAGTATCATAGAATTAATTTAACTTTTTGGAAAGAGTGTTCATATGTTGTGTCTCCATTAAATTCACTTTGTCTGTTATCATTATTATTGTGGAAGTATCTGTAAACATTATATCCTTAGCTACTTCTAATCTCTTTCTCATTTTGCTTTTAGTGGTTTAAATGATTAGCCTATGATAAAGTCTCTAAGCTGCCCACTATAGTCCCTTTATATCTACTAAAACCATTTTTGGTTAGTATTGGTTAATATTCAACGCCATTCCAAGAACGATATTCAAACTACTAGTTCTAAAATGACAATGAGAATATTTGAGTTGAAAATTATAAGAAAATTTGTTGGAAGCACACTTTTCATTGTTATCGACAAATACATCAAGGCATACGGATTTCAGCAAAAAAAATATCAATAAATCCCGAGGCATATCGATTACAACCAAAAAAGTGTCAATAAACCTTGAAGCATACTGATTTAAACCAAAAAAGTGTCAATAAACCCCATAGGAATGGGAAAGCAAAAAATAAAACAAAAGGGGTGGGGCATCTCTCACTCCGATAGATATTAATGAAATTCAATGTATTTCCCCTTAGATTATGTTAATTCAATTCTTTATTCTCAAAGAGATATTAATGTGGACTAAAGGTTGATCAATTAGTCACATAGAAGGTTCACATTGTTCACGATTTTCCCAAAATTCTTTTCCATAAAGTTTTTTAGTTCTTTAAGCTCAATCTCGGCCATTACGAAGAGGACCTTCTCAGACATTGTATTAGCACCTTGACCCTCTTCTACTTTTAGTCCAAAGAAGAAAATCTCCTCCTTTCCAGTGTCTAGGGTTTACCTCTTTTTTCAGTGTTGTGTACTCTTCACGCGTGCATGTCAAAATATACATATATCTTTTTATTTGTATATTTGCAGAGTTTTCCCAACCCAAGTTAAACTATTGTCTCTTTACTCACTAGAATGTAGGGTTTCCCTCTTTTTTCAATGTTGTCTACTCTTTTTGCGTGTATGTCAAAATATAAATATCTTTTTATTTCTATATTTGCGGAGTTTTACCCAATCCAAATTAAAATCTTGTCACTTTACTCGCTAAGATTTTGATAATTCCAAGTATAGTGACATTTTTTTTTCTACATTAAGACTAACCTAAGTACCCACGGGGATTTGAACCGGTGACCTATCGGAAGGAGTGCCTTAACAACACACCCATTCACCGTCAATCCAAAGCCCCGTGGGCAAGTATAGTGACATTATTAATGCCGCTGGAAGAATGAATGTTTCTTTTTAGAGCTAGGACAATTATCACTGCACTAAACCCCATTTACCATATGTCTATTTTCTTGATTATATCTTGGTTAATCAATTTTAATTCATCGTACTTTTATTAATGTTGTAGTGACTGTAAAAAAAATTGCACATAATGCATTTATTGTTTCCATCCATGCTTGATCGTATTCTTAGTTAGTTTGAAAATTGCACATAATGAATTTATTGTTTCCATCCATGCTTGATTGTATTCTTAGTTGGTTAATTTGAAATAAGTGACGTTATCATTAGTTTTGCAACGACCTTAACAAATTTAATAATAATGATTTTTTATTGAACTTTCAACTATCTAGACCAACATTGTATTGTTTACTTGATGATTTCTTCCTTTGTATGATTATTGCCTCTATGTAAAATTACAAGATGTTACCGATTCAATTACTACTCTTGTAACTCTCGAAACACTGGATTTGAGTGGAAACGTCTTGATATATTTCCCATATTCACTAGGACTTCAGAAAAGATTAAAATTCTTGAATGTTTCAGGAAAGGTAAAATTTTGGTGTGTAGGTAATGTCCACCTATACTCCAAATTCAAAGATTCATCTTATAACTCAGGCTTGTTGTATGTATATATTTTTGTAAATATTCTAGGGATGATGGCAATGAGTTGATTGAGCTAGATGCCAACTATAACCAGTTGATCTGCTTTCTAGCCAACTTTTGTTATCAGATTTCCAAGCTCCATAAACTATTGTTTCAACTAAACAAGTTAAGTTATTTCCCATCTTCGTGTTTGTCAATTGAAATAAGTGAAAAGTGAATATATTATAACTCTTATCTAGATGTGTTACTGTTGTCAGCATTAGAGTTTAGTCTATAGATACTTGAGTTTACTTTAAGCTCTAGCCCTCAAAGCTCTAAGTTGTTTCATGCCTATGTACATGTCTTATTGTTGCGAACATTAGGGTTTAGTTTCTAACTTTGTGTGTCATATTTATGTTGAGACATTGATTGAATTGTTTCATATGATCCCCCACCGCATCGCTCTATGTTGCATCCATCTTACTCTATCTACACCCCATAATAATTATTTGCATATATTAATAATTTTCCCCTCTGATTTATTGGCACGCTAGTTTTCTATTAGAACACTAATCTGATAGTGGAATAGGCGATTTATGCCTCTCTTTCCAAAATGAAATGAAGCAAAAACTAGGACCGTGTTGACACTTTGCAAGCATGATAATGGGTATTCATAAAAAACATGTTTGTTTGGTGTCCCTTCAAGCATGAATTAGTTCTCATGTGCAAGTTAAAGATAATTAAAACACATATAATTCATGTAGGCATAGAGAAGAGAAACACAAGGTTTGATGAAAAAGTTCACCCCTCTTGGGCTACATCTTCGGATCTGTCAACATGACTAAACCATTGATATTTCAGTGTAAAAATGAAGTACATACAATGTGGCTATTTCCCTTTCAAGGAAATCTCACATAAAAACAACATGACAACCTGCAATCACCTTGAAAACTACAACAATACAAGGAGTCTTCTACAAAGACACTAGACCTCATCTAAAAATGACATACATGCAAAAAGGACATAATCCAAGCTTCCTTGATCTTGACATAGAGAGATAAATGTCTAAGAGTTGAACCTTGCAAGTATCAACTACTGCAAATGAATTCTGAAGGTGAAATAAGGACTTCTTCAAGCTCAACACCCTCAGAAAATGCAACCAATCCTTGCTTGATTCATACTCCCCTTATCCTCCAACCTTGAAAAAGGCCATATAGATGTGCTCAAAACATAAAAAAAGGTCACCAATGGATTCAAAGCATCCAAAAACCTCAAGAAAGCTTGTTTATGAGTTGAAATTGGTGAAAACCTCAAAACATTATCAACTACAAGCTCATCCATGAACTTGACTATTAACCATCCTACAATTTTTCCCGTTTCGCTAACTGTCCTACAATTTATCCCTGAAAAACGCTAACTGAGTGAAAATTTTTCTCTCATGAGGTGCATTTTATCGAACCATTAAATTGTCCTCTAACACCTTGGGACCGAAATTTGTGTCCACGTGGATGCATAAGATCAAGGGCAGGGCCTTAATGCACGCCCTTGTCGGCCATGCCCCTTAGAAGTCGGGATGAGGGTCATATTGCACCACAGGTCAATGGGCTGGGCCTTAATGCTCGACCCACACATCAGAGCCATTTTCTTCTGTCATAGGGGTCACATGCGCTCCACAAGTCATGGGGATAGCCCCCTTACCTTAGTGCCTCCACCAAGCACGTTTCACATCCGCGTGTGTGGTCACTCTCATGACCAAGGGTTGGCCCCCTTCTGCTAACACCTATCTCCTAGCACTTGTGGCCTCTGTGTTGTGGTCATGCGCAATGACATGTGACTGGAGGTAGGGCCATAACCTAGCGCCTTCTGAGCTAGCGCTAATACACTGCATCAAGGGTTATGTATGCAATCCTATGGCATATGGTTGCAGGCACTGAGACTTTTGGTCAAGGCTAAGCCCTAGCCCTTTGTACCCCTCTGCCATGGTCATGTGGTGTACGGTGTGGCTGAGTGCTATGACTTAGCCCTAGCCCCTTCCCCAAAATGCGTTGTACATAAACTTTTTATATGCCTTTTGCACCATATATATTAAGTAACATAGCAGGACATAGTGGTCGGTCATTGGAATTTTGGCTTGGAGGTGTTGAGTTCGATTCCTGTGGGGTGGCTTGACCCTCAACCAATATTTTTGACTTGTGTGGTGAGGCCACGTGGCTACCTCCCATTGTCCCACATGGCTCCCTGCTATTGGTCCACCTAATACACACCATCCACCAATGGAAAACCTACACAACTTTGACCAATGGATAGAGTCCAAGTGGCACTCTACCACTGGCCCTCAAAATCCCAAAAAACACAGTCAAACTGCCCAATTTTCCATTTCTTTTTTCCTGTTTGATTAAACGGTTGGCGGAAGATAACATGCGCATCTGATGTCGGATTGAGGTGAAACGAACATAGTTGGATTCAGAAAAGACGAACACTTCGATTTGGCACTAGTTGAAACAAGCTCTAGGCACTTTAATTTCCGAGTATAAAATTTTTCACCTGATCACACCTCCCCATTAGGAACCTTTTGATTGTCATAGGGGTCACATGCGAATTTTTCAATGCGTTCCTAAGACATCGGGTCTTTAACTTTGCGAACTCATCTTGTTTGACTTCACTAACTTGTCAAAAGGACATCACTTTTCAACAAGCCTTTAGCAAATAAGTCATATCACCTAAGGGCCTCGAAATGGCCAAATCTGGAACCTGCTAGTCCCATCCATTTTTCTTTGATATTGTCCCTACCCTCCTGCATTATTGGATTAGTACCTACCGTGTAGGAAACAGGTAGCAAGGAAGGCTACTCTCTCAGTGGTGGCCTCCCTCATTGAATCAATGAAGTATTATAGTTGTTCAGCTAGTTACCCAACTCCTTGATTGGGTTGGGACATAAATATGGAATACTTCAACCCAGAAAACATCAATTAGTGGATTCTTGTTATTGCTCTCTACATTGATGGGGATAATTTGAGTGTTACAAAGGCCATTTATGTGTGGATTCATTTATTTATGTTGCAATAATTTTGTGTGGAGATTTTCTTGTATGTAGCTTTTCATATGCAGAAATATCCATACACTGCTCATCCCTCTTCACTTGGTTCAAGTCCACATTGTCGAGCAACACAGTGCTAGATGGCATCACAACTTTCTTTACATGGTTAGCACAAAAAAAGAAATTCAGCAACTCCCATTGGTCACGATAATACCATTGTAACAACTACATATCCATTTGAATGGAAAGAAGCATACTTATTAAGTTAGTGTATTCTCGTGAATATATTGGAATTCTCACTTAACTGAAATTCTGACAATTGCAAAAAAAAAAACGATGACATCCATTATAATGTTGTCGGTTCTCATGAGACTAATGGCAATGCCATTGAAATTATTCTCAATCGGGCTTGCACTTATGGTAATATGCTACCCAAGAAATAAATTATGTAGGAATGTCTCATGCTTGCTCTGAACCACGATACCCAATGAAATGAAATGCTAGATATCACATAAAACTATTGTATTATGTATTACATAAAAAAGTATTTATTCATATAATTTACACATCATGTTAGTGATAAAGCCACTCGTTCTACCAACCAAAAAATGTGGAAGAAACACAAGTGGGGAAGGACCTCCACCTTCCCCACTCCCTTTCCCTATCATTCAAACTTATGGTTTTTCAACAAAACTAGAGTTCAGATAATCGGCTTAGGCAACAAACCATGACCTTCATGTTGAAGTGTGTATTTCCGTACCTTTAGCTTGTTTGGACCTTACCCTTCACCTTGTAAGTCAATTATCATGTTCAATCTTGTAGCTACATTGAAGGCTTCATTGATCACCTCCAGGATGGCCTTGGTGTTATATCTCACTCCAGTTGGATTGACACCATAATTGATAAAATAGAATAAGTGACCATTTGACGAGACCTACACACCACCAACAAACTAAAAACTTAAGAAGAACTCATCTCCATTGTTCAAATTGTAGAAAATTAAATGTCCTATCTCCATTTGTTACTTTGGCATTGTCAATACTCGAAACTATCGCCAGCAATCTCGATGACCATCCATTCATATATACAATTTTTTATAATGAGAAGTGCTTCCTGGTTTGCATTGGGTTTTTCTAGTATGTGACATAAAAATAAACGATTTTTTTTGTTTGAATGAATGTATATATTGCAAAATTCATTGTAATGAAATAATTTTGATCGGTCAAGACCCAGAAGCAATTGATTTTGATCCAACATGCTAACCCGTAGCTTTAGTACTAGATCTATGTGCATATAAAGAACATCAATTTATTTCACAATGATTATTGTCATCATAATCATAACTTGAAGTCTCAAACACGTGATTATCTCTTAATATTTATTGATCTAGGATGATAAAAAATTATTGTTAACAAAGTTATGTTTATTATCTAAATGGTCATTGAAGCGAAACCATGCCCATGAGTTTTTCTACCATCACACCTTCCATCAATTAAATCCACAAGTGATATGAATATATTTCAAACATTGTGCAAAAGTATAGATTGTGTGGAAGTTCACTGTGTGGAGGTCATTTTGTGGAGGACTTATGCACAATGAACTTCTACATAAGAGTCATCTAACGATTTTACTATGTCATAGTCATGCATTTCTGTTTTTAGTTTACACAAACATTACTTGGAACAATTCAACATTTGATCTTAGATGACTGTAGAGAAATGTAGTTGCATATTGTAGAGATAGGAAGCTATATCAAAAATGATGTAGAGAAACACTAGGTAGTAGTTGGGGCAATGGTCATAATAATTAAAAAATTAAAGGAATTTTATGCAAAAATATTACCCAACATTGAGTGTTCCAGGAGGATCCATGAATACAAGTGGCCGTGAAAATAGCTAAAAAATCAAAGTCTTTAGACAGAAGCGAAACCAAGACCCAATCATAGTGCTCATCACCCTGATTGCAACGGTGTGAATGTCACTCAAATCCGACTTCGTATGCTACAGTTTTGGCTGGTCAAATCTCAGGTAAAACTTGGCCAAGTAGCAGTCTAACAAGGAAATAATTTCGCAGCAACCCGACACGTGGAATCCAACCACAGAAATGGGAAAATTTGTCGAATCGATAATTTGTCTAATATTCCTTATTTTCTGACAAGAAAATTCGAACCATTGTGTTTAAAAAAAATAAAAATACAATTATAATTGGGGTGGCGGGCTACCAACCATGCCACCCTACAGTTGTGTTATATTGTATATAGTGGGTGGGAAGGCCACCCCCAGTGGACCAACCCAACCCCCACCGGAACCATATATATTAAACCACAAACATAACCGTTCAAATTGTGTGTTGACCGTGTGAACCACACATTGCCACTATTGAAAAAACTGTCATCTTTTATGGTAGGTGGGGTGTTTGAAATCGAAACCTTTGTCGACCTAAATGGCTCTGCCACCAATAGGCTATGGGCTCGGCCTTTCATGGCTTCGCAATTCACCTATACGTAAACCTCTCAAACACATTCAGACAAGGCAGGGCAATGAAGGACGAGCGAAACCTTCAGAAACCCTAGGGTGTGGAACCCTAAGTGTGGCTATCAATCAGATGCTGAAAAGATTCCCTTAGAGGATCAGAGGTGCCACTGTCAGAATTGGGCAAGTTTATAATCGATTTTCACATTTTTGCGCCAAGAATCCATTTGTGTTCATTTCTCCAATCGAGCTCTCGATTTTCAAGCCATCATCTAGATTGGAGGCATAAGGGTCATTTTTTTGTAAAGTTGCTTGTAACTAATTTTTTTGATGTCACTTAATAAAAGAAGGCCTCCCCTCTATTGAGCAGGGCTCAGAGATGTAGCACACATTGGGTGAACTCCTTAATCAAATCGTTGTGTCTTTTCTCTCATGTTTTATTATGACTTATACTTCTTTTCATGTGGTTTAAGTTACTTGGCTAATATGCTCTTTTATATGCAATTCTAAATTCATCCTTGAATTTAAAATATCTCGATCAAGTTTGGTATCAGAGGAAGTCTTCTTAATGCAAGTTGCATGACTGAATCCTAATCATTTACAATCTCCAAAGAGGTAAAGGAAAAATTAAATCCTTTGATCCCGAAGTGGGATGTGCACCACGAAGACGAAAAATGGTAGATGAGGAAGCTTGAATCAAGGAAGATAGAAATTATCGTAAGGATTTCTTCACCGTGGGAGAGAAAGTTGACAAGCTATTTTCAGAATATGAGAAGAAAATCAAGCTTGAGAAGAAAGAGTCAGATGATCATGCATTGGCAAATCATGGAGGCAGAGGAGAAGAGTCTCCTCCCTCTCCATCTTATAGTGATAGTTCTTCTTCTTCTTATTCTCATCATTCTAATAGGCATCATAGGAATACATCTAAGAAGCCATTTTTTAAGCTAGATATAAAGGGTGGTTTTCCCACATATAATAGATAATGTAATGCAGAGAAACTAAACAATTGGATTAGAAAAATCAAGGTTTATTGCTAGATTCAACAGATTAAGGAAGATGAGACAAAGATCCAATTAGCATCCCTTCATCTGAGTGGCACCACTCACATCTGGTGTGAGAGAAAGTTGCAGAAAGGTGACAAAAACTTGGGTAATATCCTTTCTTCTTGGTCCAATTTTGTGCTGCTTTAAAAGATCAGTTTTATCCTTTGGGTTATCGATAAAAGGCTTCAATGGAATGGAAATATTTAAGGCAAGGAAAGCTTCAAAATTTACAAAGCTTCAAAGAAGAGTTCAGAAAACAAGAATTGAATTTGGGCATTTCAATTGATTCACTCGAGACTGTAATGAATTACATTGGTGCTTTACATAGTTACATAAGACATTTTTTGTTATTATTTGATCCTACTATTACTGATGCAGCTAGTCTGAAGGCCATCCACCTTAAAATAAGGGGAAAGAATTATAAAGAAGAGTAGCCAAAGAAATCATCTTTTAAACGTCATAATGGAAAGTTCAAAGGAAAAGGCAAGGGAAAAGACAAGAAGCTAGCTACAACCAAGAAGGAGGAAGGAGAAAAGCCATCTTCCACTCATTGCAAGAAGGAAGGCCATGATGATGAACATTGTTGGAAATTGCATTCGGAGTTGAGACCAAAGAGATTTGGTGGAAAGGGCAAGCAAAAGATAGTGTCAATCATGCAATAGGACCTTGGATTTGATTCCGGTGATGAGAGATTGATCACAGGAGTGGGCAGACAAGGTACTCTTTCTCTTCATGATAATGAAATTTTAAATCACATTCAAGTACAAGTTCTTTAAATGAGCCTCTTGTTAATGAATGAAAGATAATTGAATTTTTCCAAATTAGAGTCCTAATGAAACATAATAAAGTGGAAACCTTGTTTGATCTGAGCTCACAAGAAAATTTTATTTCAGAATCCTTGGTTAATAATTTAGGATTAGAGAGCAAGACAATAATGAAACCATACTCACTTGGTTGGGTGTGTGATAAAGAAAAATTACATGTAACCAAGCAATGTAGGCTATATTTGCCATTGCATCCAAATTAGTTGATGAGGTTGATCTTGATGTTGTACCCTTGGATATCTGTGATATTGTATTGAGGAGTCCATATTAATATGACATAAAAGTAGTTTTCTTTCACCATGAAAAGAAGTATCACCTCACGAAAGATGAGGCAGAATACATTGTTAGAGATCATCGCACCAAAGTCGGTGCCAGTCTTGTAAGTGCAAGTCAGATCAAGAGATTGTTTAATTCTAGCAAAGGGTGTATGCTCACGGCTGTGAGAGAAAAATATGCCACGACATCTGAAGCTTTCCATTGTTATGATCCCACTCGTAAAAAGGAATTTTATGAAATTGTTTCTAACTATGACGGGATTTTTCAGGAACCAAGTGGGTTGTCTCTAAAGCATGAGATCCAACACGAGATTCACTTGTAGTAGGATGCTCCTTTACCAAACATTGGTATGTACAAGTAGTCAGCTGTTGCGATAGAGGAAATAAATAAGAAGGTACAAGAATTTTTTGAATGAAGGGATCATAATACTGAGTTCTTCTCCATGCAGCTCACTGATCATGTTGGTGCCAAAAAAGGATAGCACATGGAGGATGTGCATAGAATACAAAGAACTCAACAAAATAATGGTGAAGTATTGGTACCCTCTCCCTCACATTGATTATTTGTTAGATCAATTGAAAAATGTTATTTATTTCATAAAACTAGACTTGCTCAGTGGTTATCATGAGGTTAGGGTTGCAGAATAGGATGTATGGAAGACTGCATTGAAGATGAAACGGGGGTTTTTTGAATGATTGGTCATGCCATTCCGACTGTGCAATGCTCCGACCACATTCATGAGGGTGATGAATGATATTTTTCAGTTATTTTATTAATGATTTTGTACTTGTGTATCTTGATGGCATTCTTCTTTACAATAGGACATAGGATGATCATGTGTGTCATGTTAAAAAATTTCTTGATGTATTGCAAAAAGAAACATTGTATGTCAAAATGTCTAAATGTGAGTTTGGGAAGACCTCTTTGGTTTTCTTAGGTCACGTTGTTGGAGGTGGAAAATTAAATATAAACCCTTCTAAAAGTGATGTGATTGTAAAGTGGCCTAAACCCACCAATTTTATAGAGGTTTGCAAGTTTTTTGGTGCAATACAATATTGGAGAAGGCTCATTTCCAACTTATCCATCATTTCATCCCCCTTACATGCATTGATGAGTGTGAAGCAAACCTTTCAATGGGGAGGAAAGTAAAAGAGAGCCTTGGATGCACTGAAAGAGAAGATCAGCACCACACCAATTTTGGCCTTGCCAGACCTTCAACAATGTTTCGAGATTGAGACCGATGCCAACAGATACGCCATGGGAGCAGTATTGATGCAAAAAAGAAAACCTATATGTTACCATTCAGAAACATTCTCCCAAGTTGTTTTGGACTGTCCGACATACGACAAGGAGCTGTATGCCTTTGTTCAAAGCATGAAGAAGTGGAAGCACTATTTGATTGGCAAGGAGACCATCATTCACACAGATCACCAACGCTTGCAGTACCTTCAGTCGTAGACCAAGCTTCAACAGGCACGTCATTTCATATGGATGGGATTCCTTCAACAGTTTCACTTGGTAATAAAATACAAGAAGGGCACTAGCAACAAAGTGGCAGATATGCTTTCTCGCCCTCCTATTTCTGCATCTATAGTTTTGGAAAATGCCTCTTTATCTTTTCAAATTTATGTTGAATAGTATGTTGATGATGATGATTTTAAGGAGATTTATGCAAAGATGGCTCATGGATGGCAGCTGGATAATTACCATTTGTAGGAAAATTTATTGTATCACCTTGAAAAACTCTGTATCCCCACCAATGAATGAATACATGTAATCAGAGGATCACATACCTCTCTCGTGTTAGGTCATTTTGGTGTAGGGAAAACTTTGTGTCATTTGTTTTTGTTATTGGCCTCACATGAAAAATGTTGTGACTGGATATGTGAAGGCATGTGTGTTATTTTTAGTTAGCAAGCCCACTAATAGAAAATTAGAGTTCTACACACCACTCCGTGTTCCGAGTCGTCCATGGGAAAGTGTGTCGATGGATTTTGTAGGTAGTTTTCCTTTGTCTAGGAGAGGTCATGACTATTTGTATGTTTTCGTGGATTGATTTAGCAAAATTTTTGTATTAATGCCTTGTAAAAAGAAGGTCACTAGAGAGAAGACTACTCATCTCTTGTTCCAATTTGTATGGGTCCACTTTGGGCTACCCACATCCTTCGTTTCTGATTAAGACTCTCGTTTTCTTGGAGAGTTTTGGACGAGTTTGTGGAGAATGATGGAAACCAAGTTGGAGAGGAGCACGACATTTTATCCGTAGACCAACGTAAAAACAGAGGTTGTCAATCCCAAACTCATACACTTTCTCTGAGGCTATTATGGAAAGCATCACGAGTTGTGGGATGAGAAACTTCCTTATGTATAGCATGCATACAGCCGAGCAGTGCATTCATCCATGTAGAGCTCACCATTCAAGACATGCTTTGGTTATTTACTAAAGGATCCCTTAGACATGGTCTTTGAGATAGATTAAAATTCCAATGGGCAAGATCATAGGGACAAAGCATGAAATTTCATTCATCGAATTTAGTTAATTCACGAGGTAGTGCAGGAGCAGTTGGAGAAGAGTCAAGCTTAATACAAAGCCCAAGATGGCAAGCACTGAGTTGATCACCAGTTTCAGGTTGGAGACAAATTATGGCTCCACATCAACAAAGACACAATGAAATGGGAAGGAAATAAGTTGTGACCAACCTGATATCGCCCATTCACCCTATCGGAGAAGATTGGAGACAATGCTTTTCGTCTCGATTTTACAACATACATGCAGATTTACTTAGTGGTGAATGTTGAAAACTTGAAGCTTTATGAGCCTTTGTTGATCATGGAAATTGAAGAGGTTGGATAGGTTTATACAGTGGATTATTTTTCACCTAAATACTTGGACAAGCTACTAGAGGACATCATTCTCCACAGGAAATCCAGGACTTCATGACAAGGATACGTGGAGTACCTTCATATTGGCTTCAAAGGAATGCATCCAAGTAAGGCTCGATGGTTAGAAAAAAGAGAATGAGGAAGAAATTCCCTCACTTTCCAATTTATTGATAAATCTTTTGGCGGTCCAAAATCTTTTTAGTGGGGACAAATGATCCGGGAATACAAGTGTCCTTGAAAATAGATCAAAAATTAAAACATTCATATGGAAGTGAAACTAAAACTTTGATCGTATCACTCGTCGCCCTGATTCCAACAGTGCAAACGACACTCAAGTCCGAGTTCGTATGCTCAAGTTATTGTTGGTCTAAGTTCATGTCAAACTTGGCCAAGTGGCAGTCTTAATGAGGCAACAGTTTGGCTACGATCCAATGCATATAATCTGGCCACTGGAATGGGTGAATTTTTTGAATTGTTAATTTTTTTAATATTTCTTATTTTCCAGTGGGAATATTCGAACCATTGTATTTAAACAAATACAAAAGAATATTATAGTTGGGGTGGTGGTCCATTAACCCCACCACCCCACAAATATGTTATATTGTATATAGTGGGTGGAGAGGCCACCCCCGAAAGACCCACCCAGCCCCCTTTGGAACCATATATATTAAACCACAAACATAATCATTCAAACCATGTATTGACTGCGTAAACCACATTTTGTCACTACTAAAAAATTAGTCGACTATTATGGGAGGCCGAGGTTTCAAAACCAAAATCTTCACCGACCTAGATGGCTCTGCCGCCAACAATCCATGGGATCGACCTTTAGTGGCTCCTCCACTCACCTATACTTAAACCTCTCAGACACATTCGTACGAGGCAGAGTAGTGGAGGACAGGAGGGACCCTAATAGACCCCAGGCTGTGGAACCCTGAGCAAGGGTATGAATCAGATGCTAAAACGATTCCCTTAGAGGGCTAGAGGTGTCACTGTAAGATTTGGTAAAGCTTATTGTCGATTTTTCATGTTTTCACACTAGGAATTCATCTGTGTTATCCATTTCTCCAACAGAGCTCTCCATTTTTAGGCCATCATCTGAATTGGAGGCATAAGGGTCACTTTTTTGTAAAGTTGTTTGTAACTAATTTATTTGATGCCACTTAATAAAGGAAGGCCTTCCCACTCTTGAGTAGGGCCTAGAAACATAGAACACATTGGGTTAACTCCATAATCAAATCATTGTGTCTATGATCTCATCTTTGCTTATGATTTCTGCTTCTTTTCACGTGGTTTGAGTTTCATATTTAAGATTTCTGGGATTCTTAGTTGCTTGTAATGTCTTTTCCGAATTCATCCCATCCATGTTGATTTGAAGATCAATGTTTTGAGTCCTCAATTGATGCTCATCAACACGATCAAAGTATGTGGAAAACTGATCAACACATGGTGTATGATAAATATGGATTGCATGGTGTGGTCTAAGTTACTTGATTAGTATGCTCTTTTATATGCAATTATGAGCTCGTCTTTGAAGTTAAAAGATCTGGATCACTGAGACACCACTTAATCATAGATAACCCAGTTATAACAGAAATGATGTAGAGAAGCAGTAGGCATTAATTTTGTAGAGCTTCATGGTAACAAATCAAATGTGTTCATTTGTAATGGGTTTCCCCTCATATATCTCCTAGTGATTTCCTCTCCAATCTGATTTTTCATAAACTAGAAAGTAAAGAAATGTATATCTTTAATAATAATCTCTTGGATCAACATTGCTTTGTGATCGAAGTAAAACAGAGTGTTATTTAAGACTATAAATCAAATAGTTTGCAGAGATTACGATTACGATCAATGCCAGTAAATGTGTCCGACAAAAATTTAAATTGAATTGTCGATGTCATTCTTGTTAAGATCAAACGAAAAATTTAGGTGATGCTTTTTACAATGATAGTTGACAGCTTTCCTTTCAAATCGAGATAATTGAATGGTTGAGATTGCATATTTACTTGTTCTAGTGGCGTTTTTTCCTAGATGGAAAATCCTACCTGATGCAGTTAAAGGAGTGCGTAACTTATAACAGAGAACAGCCAAATGGTAAGTTGTTCTGAACTAAAATCTTCCTTCTCTCCAATGTACCTCCACATTTTGCGGTGAACATAAAGTGATTTACACCCTTATCTTTCGTATTAAATGGTCGTATTGATGGAATAATTACGGTATGAAGAAACAACCATCGACTATTAATTAAATAGTAACTAAAAAATGTTCCCTCTAATTATAAGACAAAGAATTGTATTCCTAATATAGTATACGATATATTATTAGTTCTTTAATTATAAGATTTATAAGATTAATATGCATAGTCGATGTAGAATAGATTTCATGAAAAGATTTGGTAGACTTGTGTGGAGTTTTCACTATGCGAAATAGCAAATCTCCACACACATATTTTGTTTTATAAGAAATCAAGGTAATGACCATATCTTGTTTTATAACCAATTACACAATGTTATATGAAAATTGACATTGACACATAGACATTAATACCATTGTTCCTTAATATGGATATTAAAACTTGAAAAGTTGATGTGAAAATGCAATTCCAAGAACCCATTAATTAATGGTTTAAGCACTCAGAATTAAGTCAAAATATCATCCCAAAAGCATTACCTATTATCATTTTCTTTCCATTGCTACACTTCCATATTAGATGTGGACATAGATAGGAACATATTTCACAAGGAATGCTTCCTCCCATGACATTTGGGACCCACATCAATTAGTAATAGCTTAGGTCCAATGATTAGACGAAAGGTGTTATTGAGCGCAGAGGTAGTTATAAGGAGGAATTTGTACAAAGATGGTTGTGTAGAGGAAGTTCTGGGGAAGTGGTTGTGTAGAGGAAGTGCAGAGAACAAATGCTTGTGTGGAGAGTTTTCACTGTGAAGAAAGCGTGTTGGGAGAATCAATTAATTAGTAATAGAGACTGAGATTATGCTACATGAGACATACACTTAGCCATATCTTATTATTATTAAGTATACAAAACATCCTTGGTTGATGGCTAACCAACTTAGGTTATGTTTCTTATGGTTTTATAGAAAACTCAAGACTATCAAACATATTAAATTTTGAGAAAAAGACTATCAAACATATTAAAATTTGAAAAGAAAAAAAAAAACTATCGAAAGAGAAAAATTTCGGAAATATAAAAATGAAATCTGACAATTACATTATTTTTTATAGTAAACTGATAATCAATATCAATATTATTTAAATTATTTTTAACGTATTAAATTGTCAATTTACTTTATATAACATAAGGTAAATGATAATCAATTCAATATTATTTTAAAAAAAGAAAAATAAAAATTCAAAAATAAATTACAATAAAGCATACCCTGCAATGATCATGAAAATTTACAATAAAACTCTTTACTAAGATATCAAAGGTATCTGCCACATATTTTGAGGTACCACTTTCACATGAAATCTTTTCTTGAAAATATTTTTTTGAGATTTTGTTTATGGTTTTAAAAATGCAAAGTAAAATGGTTTTTCAATAAATGTAATAATTGTTAAAGCGGTTTTGCTTTGTATCGTTCTGCTCCACTTTTGGTAGGTGTGTTTGATGTTTATATTTTTCATGATAATGGAATTTATTCTTTTTTATTTATAAAAAAGATAAAAGTAAAATTAATAAATGTGTTGGTGAATAATATTAATAAGTAAAAATAATAGATGTGTTGGTGAATAATTATATTTCTGGGTTCGAAACATGTTTATCCAATTTCTTTTAATGTGATTCTTAGCGAAAATGTTTCAAATAATCAAAATATGTATTTTATTTTTCATTTATAATAATTATAAAAATGTGAATTTAAAAGATGAAAATTTATTTATTTGGAAGTGTAAAAAAATCGAAGAATTTTAGAAGTCTGTAGTGAAATGTGATCTAAATATTTAGTTTTTTAATAATTTTATAGTTGTATAGGGCTTTCGCAATTTCTAGGTATATTTTATCATATAAGACTTGCGTAAATAGATTCTAAAAAGTAAAAAGTAATACATGTTTTTTGGAAATCATAGAAAATTAATCTCTTTGCCAAATTTTACCCTTAAAATTTCCTTCAATATAAACATCTAAAGTTAACTTAAGATATTAGAATATATTTTTATCGATAAATAAAATTTTTACCATCATAAATAGATCATAAAAAATTAATTTAAAAAACAATGGGAATTGACTCTAATTTTAATCCCTTTTATATGATTTAAGTATATGTAAATTTTGGTCTTTATCTTGTCAATTTTGCTAATTTTGTTAAAATTTCAGGAGAATTTCTTGGAATTACATGTTTAAGTTGTATCATTTACAAAATCTTAATGCCTCCAAAGCTTTTCAAGATGTCAAATTTATTTATGCATTTAAAACTACAATTTAAACAAGCATTATGGGACAACTTACTCCCTACTACTTAAGTTAGAAAATATGTCCGCAATTTTTTTTAAAGTAAAATCATTATGTTCAAATTAACTTAAAATCATTTGATCCGTCACTTAAATTTGAGTATGAGTTGTAATTTTTGGCAAAGTTAGAGGAAATGGATATTGTAAGAAACTGATAATTTGAAATGGATATGTGTTGAAAAATAATTATTTTAATAATATGGTAAAATAAATATCTATTTTTCAAAGTTGAACATTATAACTCAATGCTAAAATAATAGTTGTCAATAGGAAAATATATTATTATATCCTTTCTATGTTATGCAGTAATAAATTGATATCCGAAGTGGATAAATATTGGTGGATAGTAACCACCAGCAATTCTGAACAATTACATTTTTACTCTAACTTATTAAAGTGCTAGGAAACACATATTTAATGGTCAATATCAACTCATAGTAAGTTTATTTATTTACATCTTATTCTTATCCATTTTATTTACAGTGATTGATGGTAAATATGTTATTACCTAAATATGGGTTCCTTGAACACCGCATAAATATCTTAAAATCACGACCTGAATATTTGAAGGTCCAATCAAATATTTGAAAATATTAAAGTGCCGGGAAGCACTGTATATTTAATGATGAGTTTCAATTCAAAGTAAGTTTATTTATTTACATCTTATTCTTATCCATCTTTTTTTGCAAAGTCATACCTAAATTATGATGGTAGTGATTGATGGTAAATATGTTATTATCTAAATATGTGTTCCTTCAAAGCTTAACAATAAAAGTCACCCCACAAATATCTTAAAATCTTGACATGAATATTTCATAGTTGAATCAAATATTGGAAAATTATATTTTCTAATAATTTTGAAAAATAAATATCTGCTTTTGGAAATTAAACATTATTAGTTGTATTGGTCAATATTAAACTAATAATAATCAATTAATAAATAAAACTCATAAATTATAAAATCATGACAGAAATTATAGTCTGAATATATATATATATATATAATAATTACACTTTTATAAATATAAACCGTTTAAAAACCTAAAACCCAAAAATACATTCTATACAAAAGTTTATGTATCATGGTTCCAAGCAGTTCTTATAAACCAACTCATAACTCAGCTAGTTCGATGCAATTCGTATTGGTCGAATCTGAATTTTTCGAGTTCCGAGCAGTGAGTACACTCTAATTATCAAGTTTACGAAGAATGGTTGAAGTTTACCATTTTGTATCATTGGCCAAAGATTTTCAAAGGAAAGGAAAATGAGCTGTGAGACGTGTCGAAGCATGCGATTGCGTCCGCAGAGTTGTGAGACGTGCCTAGTGATGCGATATATGTGAGACGTGTCGAAGCATGTGATTTGCGTCAGCAGAGTTGTGAGACGTGCCTAATCATGCGACATATGTAATGCTTTCATACCAAAATTTTATACGTATCAATACACTCAACTGTAGAAATGCGCATGCAAGGAATGTGTCGCACTGCTCAGCGTGTTAGCTGCGAAAACATGCAGAGGGGCTCTTGGCGTTTCAATTTAATTCTCTATTCAAACCTCACTCCAAAAACCCTGTGCTCTGTACATCTCATTATCTGGTGCGTTTCGGATTTTAAATTTGTGAAGGTTATTACTGTTTGTATCCTTTTCTTCTGAACTCCAGTGCCAGGGAATGCCGAAGTTATTAGTAGAACAAATTGGCTTTGTCTTGGCTTTCTCCATTTCAGAATCATTTTACTTTACTTTCTTTGTACAGGGGTGAAGGCAAACTTTCTTTGTACAGGGGTGAAGGCAAAGGTGTTCGATAATGGTTTTTTTTACAAAACTATTTCAATTTTTCGAGGGGTGAAGGCAAAGGTGTTCGATAATGGTTTTTTTTACAAAACTATTTCAATTTTTCGAGCGGTGAAGGCAAAGGTTTCGGATAATGGCTTTTTCCACACAATTATTTCAATTTTTCTATATGGTAGATCTAAAGCTTTAGATATCGATCCACTGCATAGTCGTCTCCATGGAATGGGTAGAATTGGAAAAAAAGAATTGGAAAAAAAGAAACGGTATGTATACATGTTTAATTGTTTTTACATTTACATGTCAAATATTAAAATTGTTTGTAAATCTCTACATTTACATGTCAAATATTCATAATTATTTATTGTTTTTAGAATATTGTTTAATTGTTTCAAATTTAGAATAAATCATAACATTATGTGAATAGTTAATGTGTTTTATTCTCTATAGAAAAAGAAAAAAGTTAAACTCCGTGCATCAACATCTTCACAGTTCTGAAATTGCATTTACACCAAAAAATAATAATAATATAATTCTGATTTCAGAACTTTAGGAGTCTCATTTACCAGCATGACATGTGATCATATACTCCCATTGCATGTTTCAGATCCGATTAATGTCACACTGCGGCTTTGTAACTTAACCATATCTAGAAAACCCCCTACCTGTATGTTGACATAATCCCCCCACCTGTATGTTGACATAATCTGAGGGTTTAGAGCATTTTGTTGATTTTGGTTGTTTGTTTGAGTAATTTGCAGAGTGATTTCTAATATATCTTAAATACTCAAAAGACCAGCATGTGTGCTTATGCTCTCCAGCATGTGTGCTTCTTCTCACATCGTGCTCTCTTCAAAGCATTTGTGCTTCTTCTCACAACGTGCTATAAAAGATGAAAAGAAGTTGCTATAAAAGATGAAAAGAAGTTCCCACAGCAGGGAACTGACAATAAAATCGTCACATAATATTAATACCATTTGATCCCCAATACTCTTCATAGACTCAGCCACTCTTCATAGACTCAGCCGAATCCATTAAATTGCTCCGCAATTCCTTTAACATTCATGAATTTCTACATGCTACTGCTATCGCCTTTTTCCTTCACCTTTTTCCTTCAAAGTTAACCACGAATTAAAACGCACAATTATATTTCAAATCAAGATTGCCCACCAGCATGAAATCAGACCACTGAGAATCGTACCCCGCTCATCTGCGGCTACATATATATATTTTTGTAGAGGTGTTTGTTGCGTTTATTTTGTAGAGGTGTTGGTTGCGTTTATTTTGGAACAAGATTGTAAATTGTTTGTTTACTTTTTTAATTAATATTTATTTTTGTCAGAGAGAAGAAAAAGCAGCATTAATTTATATTGAGACAATATAAAACTTTGCAGCATTAATTTATATTGAGACAATATAAAACTTTGCAGCATTACTTTATATTGAGACAATATAAAACTTTAAAATTGCAAAATTGCAGCATTACTTTATATTGAGACAATATAAAACTGCAAAATATACAGATAAAAGTTCCGCCAATCAACTGGCCTCAAAATATATAGATAAAAGTTCCGGCCATATGCGCGATAAATAAAAGTGGCCATATGCGCCTATTAAAACTTCAAAATATATAGATAAAAGTTCACATAAAAGTGGCCATATGCGCCTAGTCCTTATCAGTATCAATAATCAAAAACATATTAAAAAAAACTGTAAAACTGTATATAGTTAACAAAAAACATATGAGATGTGGTATATAGTTAACAAAAAAACATATGAGATGTGGAGCACATATGAGATGTGGAGCTGGAGCATCAGCATAGTAAGGATCAAATAGACCAGCAGAGCCATATACATGAACATGTCTAAGGATCATATAGACCACTTGAGCCATATACATGAACATGAGATGATTTGAGCCATATACATGAACATAAGATGACTTGTATATGACAAGCATGCTCAAAAAACATATGAGATGTGGAGCTGGAGCATCAGCAGAGTAAGGATCAAATAGACCAGCAGAGCCATACACATGAACATGAGATGACCTGTACATGAACATGAGATGACCTGTATATGACAAGCATACTCATTTATCCTTGCATCCATAGACCATGCCCATTTATCCTTGCATCCATAGACCATGTTCTAGATGGCGAAGATGTTTTTTAATTAATATATTATTTGTTTGTTAGAGATGCTTTTATTTTGCTATAACATTTTAGAATTTCAATTATATAATTTTATGGATAGGAAGATTTAGCCTCAAGAGAATTTTGTAATGTAGAATCAGAATATTTGTAATAATGGTTACGGATCAAAGTGAGATTTAGAATTAGAATATTTTTAATAATGTTGTAAAACCAAAGTGAGATTTAAGTGAATGTTGATTTAAGTGAGATTTAAGTGAATAGTGTAGAATCAGAATATTTGTAATAATGGTTACAGATCAAAGTTTAGAATCAGAATATTTGTAATAATGTTGTAAAACCAAAGTGAGATTTAAGTGAATGTTGATTTATGTGAACGTTGTAGAATCAAAGTGAGATTTTAAGTGAATATTACAGAATCAGAATATCTGTAATAATGGTTACAGATTTAAGTGAGATTTAGAATCAGAATATTTGTAATAATGTTGTAAAACCAAAGTGAGATTTAGAATCAGAATATTTATAATAATGTTGTAAAACCAAAGTGAGATTTGAGTCAAAGTGAGATTTCAGTGAATGTTGATTGAATATTTGTAATAATTTTGTAAAACCAAAGTGAGATTTAAGTGAATGTTGTAGAATCAAAGTGAGATTTAAGTGAATGTTGTAGAATCAGAGTATTTGTAATAATGGTAATGGTACAAAGGAAAGAAAGATTTATTAAGTGAGATTTATGTCAATGTAGTTGTCTCCTTTTCTCTTTTACTTTTAGATTAATGATTGAATTTTTTACTTTTAGATTAATGATAGAATTGTGGAAAAAATGAAATTAAGTTATTTTAGATTAATGATAGAATTGTGGAAAAAATGAAATTAAGTAATTTTCACCTTTTTATGGTTTGGATTTAACATTAACCAAACATTCTGTTTGTAATAATTTTTGAGAAACAGAATGTTTGTAATAATTTTTGAAATTTATGTCAAGTAGTTTTCTCCTTTTTCTCTTTTTGAGATTTAAGTGATTATTGTAGAATCAGAATAATTTCTCCTTTCTCTCTTTTTGAGATTTAAGTGATTTAAGTGAATATTGTAGAATCAGAATAATTTCTCATTTCTCTCTTTTTGAGATTTAAGTGAATATTTTTGAGATTCTTTTTGAGATTTAAGTGAATATTTTATGGTTTGGATTTAACATTAACCAAACAGAATGTTTCTGTTTGTAATAATTTTTGAGATTTATGTCAAGTAGTTTTCTCCTTTCTCTCTTTTTGAGATTTAAGTGAATATTGTAGAATCAGAATATTTGTAATAATGAATTTAAGTGAATATTGTAGAATTAGAATATTTGTAATAATGGTAATGGTTCAAAGGAAAAGAAGATTTATTTAACATTAACCAAACCAAATAGAATGTCTGTAATAATTTTTTGACATATGTTAATGTAGTTTTCTCCTTTTTCTCTTTTGAGATTTATGTCAAAGGAGTTTTCTCCTTTTCCTCTTTTGACTTTTAGATTAATGATCCTATGTGCTTATAAGAGTCACTGATCCTGTGTGCTTATAAGAGTCACTGAAACTTGGGCATATGTGCCTGACCTTGGGTGAGTTGTTAGGTTTTCTTATATGCGGCCAGAGGGGACTGAGGAGGCTATGGTAAGTCTCTGGCAAAGTCTCTACGAGCCAAGTGACCTGGGCGTAGGCTTAAGGTATTCTAAAGTGGACCTTTGGAAGTCTTTAGAGCTTAATACGGAAGCGGAGGAAAGACCTTAAGTCTATTTACCGTACCGTAGAGCTATTACCGTAAGCAAGACCTTAAGGATAGCTACCCCTCCTGGTGGATCTGGTAATGGACTTGGAGCTGTAGATGAGTAGAGCTGCCGGATCTTTCCAGGTGTTGATCGCTACCCGCCCACTCACATTTACGCAAGTGAAACCTTGTCCGATGCGGACAAGCTACTACGTTGATGTCGTTGGTCGAGAGTTTGCTTGCTCACCCTAGGTGGTGGCTTTTCAGGTAGAGCCAAAACCCTAAGCAAGACCTTAAGGATAGCTACCCCTCCTGGTGGATCTGGTAATGGACTTGGAGCTGTAGATGAGCAGAGCTGCCGGATCTTTCCAGGTGTTGATCGCTACCCGCCCACTCACATTTACGCAAGTGAAACCTTGTCCGATGCGGACAAGCTACTACGTTGATGTCGTTGGTCGAGAGTTTGCTTGCTCACCCTAGGTGGTGGCTTTTCAGGTAGAGCCAAATAGTAGTCAGGTGGGCGCCTATTGAGGGAAAAGGGATCGAAATAGGTTCGTGGGTGGTGGAAATAGATAGGAAAATGCTTGAATGAATGTTAGGTTGACATAGAGTCGAACTGAACCTGGGAACATGCAATTGAACATGGAACAATTGCTAAATATGGAGTTCCTGAACAAATAAAAAGAAACAATGCCACTAGAACACTCACACAACTCACTGAACTAGAAGAAAGACTAGTTGCATTAAGATTGCCCTTCTTGCAAATAAAAAAAATGGGCCATCGACATAAGAAGCCGCAACTAGGCTTAACTGGAGGAGTCATCAATGTCCCAACAAATATTTCTAGAATTCAATCTGCATTGCCCCGAACTATAAAAGACATTGACACGATTGTCGTTGTTCTCAAAAAGAGCTTAAGATTCAAAAGTGCATATGCATTTGGTCGAGTTAACATTCAAAAAGTGATGAAAGCATTAAAACAATTATGCAAAAGAATGCTTTACAAGCTCGAGAACGCTACCATAGATGACAATTGGAAAGAGGCATTTCTACAAAACCAAGAGGCATATCAAAGTTCAAGTGACATTGATGATAGTGAAGATGATAACCAAGAAAACGATGAACCAACGACAAAAACATTGGTCCATGGATTCATTGATGCACACACTGTCTATGACCTTGTAAATAAACAAATTAACATTGCACCTGATGCTGGATACATGCCATTAGGAATCTTCAGAGATAAGTACTCAGAAGAAATGAGTTTTCCGTCGCTTTTCTATGGCAACAAACGCCCAGTTGACATCTCCAAAAACTTTACATATCAAAAGATTTGTCACTGGGAAGTGCTGCATAAAAACCACGATTTTTCTTATCATACTACAAACTTGTTTTATAAAGCAACTCGCATTATCATAAATCAAGTCTGGAATACAATGTGGATTAGAATTAGAAAAGGGCAATTGAAAGGTAGAAAACTAGTTGCAAGAGACGTTAAGTCAAAACCAAACCTAGATCGTATTTCAAATTCTGACATTGGGTACATAGATCTAAAAACAATCTGTACCTCGCCTGACTACCACCAGCAAATACGGCAAAATACGGAACAAACTCTATGCAATGATTCGATAACTAGGGCCGCCCACTTTCTTTGTCTCCTTAGCAGTGTCGAGCATCTTTGGGATCCTTTAATGCATGCATTGAGAGACATAAAACAAAATACTAGAAAACCAAACACAAATGAACTTGATGAAAATGAACCTAGCTCGTTAATAAGAAACGACCCTGTTACTTGTGTACGTTACTATAGATCTAGGAGGGACGCACCACATCAATTGATATCTCATGATCACAAGTATTATGGAGAACTCAATGACCACTTCTATGTAACTGAATTCCAAAATCGGGGAAGTGAACATGAACATGGTTTACTTTGAATAAAATCTGCACCAATCTATGGTCAAAATGCAAACATTGAAGTTGAACAATTCGTTGACAATTACTTGTCAACTAATTCATTCCTACTTCTAAAGGAACTTAGCTCTACAACACCATTGTCACACAAAAAGTACCATTGTCACACAAAAAGTTGTAGGAAGCATGCAAAGTCTAATTGAAGATTTAATTTCCCAATACCACCCATGAAAGCAACAAAAATACTTGAGCCTCTTGAATTTGATAGTGATAGAACAAAAACACATGCAAAGCTAATCTTTGAAACAATAAGTCCATTTTCTTTGTCTCCTTTAGCACTGCCGAGCATCTTTGGGATCCTTTAATGCATGCATTGAGATCCTTTAATGCATGCATTGAGAGACATAAAACAAAATACTAGAAAACCAAACACAAATGAACTTGATGAAAATGAACCTAGCTCGTTAATAAGAAACGATGACCCTGTTACTTGTGTACGTTACTATAGATCTAGGAGGGACGCACTACATCAATTGATATCTCATGATCACAAGTATTATGGAGAACTCAATGACCACTTCTATGTAACTGAATTCCAAAATCGGGGAAGTGAACATGAACATGGTTTACTTTAAGATAAAATCTGCACCAATCTATGGTCAAAATGCAAACATTGAAGTTGAACAATTCGTTGACAATTACTTGTCAACTAATTCATTCCTACTTGCAAAGGAACTTAGAGCTCTACAACACCATTGTCACACAAAAAGTTGTAGGAAGCATGCAAAGTCTAATTGTAGATTTAATTTCCCAATACTGCCCATGAAAGCAACAAAAATACTTGAGCCTCTTGAATTCGATAGTGATAGAACAAAAACACATGCAAAGCTAACAAAAACACATGCAAAGCTAATCTTTGAAACAATAAACAGCACAAGATACAATGAAAATGATACATTTGATAGCTTTTTGGCCAACCTTGGACTAGTACACAGTGAATACATACATGCCATCCAATGTACACTAAATCGAACAACACTCTTATTGCAAAGAAAACCAGTTGACACCTGGACAAATAGCTTTGCAAAACACATTCTGGGAATTTGGATTGCAAACACTATTCCCAATTTGTACTTGACTCATATGCAGCTGCAATGTATTGCAATTCCTACATGACGAAAGAAGATAGAACACTCAAAAAGACATGCAAAGCTAATCTTTGAAACAATAAACAACACAAGATACAGTGAAAATGATACATTTGATAGCTTTTTGGCTATCCTTGGACTAGTACATAGTGAATACATACATGCCATCCAATGTACACTAAATCGAACAACACTCTTATTACAAAGAAAACAAGTTGACACCTGGAAAAATAGCTTTGCAAAACACATTCCGGGAATTTGGATTGCAAACATTGATTCCCAATTTGTACTTGACTCATATGCAGCTGCAATGTATTGCAGTTCCTATATGATGAAAGAAGATAGAACACTCACAAGGACATTTAAAAACATACGCGAAGATCATGTGAAAACAAAATCTGATATCCTAAAGACCATTAGTTCTTTAGGGAAAGCTTTGGTCAACTTGCAACAAATGTCTGCACAACAAGGAGTGCATATTGTGTTATCACTTCCACTAAATTGTAATTCACGAAAGTGTGTATTCATTAACACATTTCTTGTGGATGATCGTGCATTTTTTCTTAAAAGAAAAAAGGACTTGCAAAAGGAAGCACATGACTCAGAAGACATAATGTGCCCATCAATTATTGACTACTATGTTCTATGACCTACCGCTATGACCTACTACTATTGAACTTGTATGCTTAGCAGAATTTGCATCCAGTTATACAAGAAAGGACAAAAACACGGAAAATCAATTAGACCATATGTCATTCGATCTATTAGATATAACAAATACAAGGACATTGAAAACCATTGTAGAGAGCAATTAATGTTATACTACCCCTATCGAGTAAGTGAAATTGCAATTAAGCAACATCACACAAGTTGGCAATCTGCATATCTTGCATTCGAAGAAATAGTGAAGCAAAATGAACAAAAGTTCAAATTTGTTACAACAACTACATGGGGTGACATAGATGACGCAATGCATAGAGAGTAGAAACAGAAACTGAACAAATATTCAACATAGATAGTTTGAAATCAAATGAAACCAAAACCACAACATTTAACAAATCAACAAATCAATAGATGACAAATATGAAAAACAAATCAACAAATCAATAGATGACAAATATGAAAACTATACAAAGAAGTTTGCTCTACAATCTACAAGGCCATATGAAATAGTCAAACAACCACATATACCACATATACTTAAAGACGTAGAGTACTATGGATTAATGCGTCAATTAAACACAGAACAAGAAAGCATAGTGGTCAATTAAACACAGAACAAGCAAGTATAGTGACTGATGTTATAACAAGAAAATTGTACAGACCAGATGAACTGATCTATTTGTTATTAACAGGAGGTGTAGGAACACGAAAGACACACACAGCTAAGGCAATCTTCCAATCCTTAGTACACATACGCAATGTGGCATTGCCTCTTAACCCATCACAACTAATAGGAATAATCATTGCATACACGGGCAAAGCTGCCTGTAATGCTGCTGGTGTGACATTGCATTATGCATTCTATTTTCCCTTTAACAAAGCAGATTTCCCCTCACTAAACAATGAAAAATTAGACACATTATCGAAGCATTTCCAACAATTGCGTGTACTCCTCATAGATGAGGCATTGCTTGTTGGTGCAACAACACTATATCAAATTGATAAGCGACTCCGACAAATCTTACACACACCAACTTCATACTTTGCTAATGTTGACATCATATTCTCTGGTGATCTTTACCAGGCAAACCCAGTCAGAGATTCTCTAATCTTTGAAAACCCAAAAATCAACAAAAACACAATTCCATACGACTTCTGGCGAGAGAAAATAAAATGTTATCAATTGCACACAGCAATGCGCCAAAAAGACCCATTGTTCATCGATGTACTAAATAGGATGAGATTAAACATGCAAACCGATCAAGATATTGCTTATGTAAACAATAACGGCTACAGGATGGCACCTTTAAGCCCAGTTTTCCCATATACATTTTCTATCGAAACAAAGATGTCCATAATCACAATGCAAAAATGCTTTCTCTAACAAAGGGGGAACAAATAACGCTACTTGCAATTGATAACTACGGGACTCCTGGATTGGGTTATTTTGCTTTTCATAAAGCAATCTCATTTCCATCAACAATCATAGTTAAACAAAACATGTTAGTTGAACTATATGCAGGAAATTAAAATACAAGCGATGGATTGGTTAATGGTGCTGAAGGGATTTTCAAATCCTATTCATCTAATAACAACAGACCTGGCCTATCTAGTTTAGAGGATGTTAAATATCGTGTTCAAGATGGCTACATTTGTAAACAATGCAAAAAAGCAATTGAACATGGAACAATTGCTAAATATGCAGTTCCTGAACAAATAAGAAGAAACAATGCCACTAGAACACTCACACAACTCAAACACTCACACAACTCACTGAACTGGAAGAAAGGCTAGTTGCATTAAGATTGCCCTTCTTGAAAATAAAAGAAATGGGCCATCGACATAAGAAAAGCCGCATCTAGGCTTAACTGGAGGAGTCATCAATGTCCCCACAAATATTTCTAGAATTCAATCTGCATTGCCCCGAACTGACACGGACACGATTGTCGTTGTTCTCAAAAAGAGTTTAAGATTCAAAAGTGCATATGCATTTGGTCGAGTTAACATTCACAAAGTGATGAAAGCATTAAAACAATTATGCAAAAGAATGCTTTACAAGCTCAAGAACGCTACCATAGATGACAATTGGAAAGAGGCATTCCTACAAAACCACGAAGCATATCAAAGTTCAAGTGACAATGATGATAGCGAAGACGATAACCAAGGAAACGATGAACCAACCAACGACAAAAACATTGGTGCATGGATTCATTGATGCAAACATTTGTTGTTTTGCTAAATTATTTGCTATTCTTCCAAATTATGTTTTTTATTACAATATCTAGCGCTAAAACTGTACTGCAACCTATTCTCCTAAATTATCATCTTTCATTTATCGTCCTTGTAGTATTTTTTTATTACAATATCTAACCTTAAAACTGTACTTCAACTCGTCCTTGTAGTATTTTTTTATTACAATATCTAACCTTAAAACTGTACTTCAACATGAAGCAGGTCAAAGGAATGTTAACAATAGCAGATATACATGCAGAACCATTTGTCACAATCTGCAACAATTGCTCTGTTCCAGCAGACACATTTGGAACAGTTTCCACAGATCAACTTAATTGTTCTACATGTCAAGAGTTAACGACATATCGACGCTGTTTACAATTGCATTGCATCATCCAAACAGAAGCAAATGTTCAACATTTGGAACAGTTTCCACAGATCAACTTAACTCTTCTACATGTCAAGATTTAACAACATATCGACGCTATTTACAATTGCATTGCATCATCCAAACAGAAGCAAATGTTCAGTACAAGTGCATCCTAAAAGGCAATTTGCTTGTTCAGTACAAGTGCATCCTAAAAGGCAATTTGCTTTTAGAACTTTGTCCATCTCTAACAGGACTGACATATGAGAAATATCTAGAAGACGTTACTGATGTTACGTACAACTTACGAGATTTCCATGTACACAGCAGCTTCCTATTGGATAGTTCGGATGTCATTGTGCGTACAGAATGACTTATTTTACCCTCTGTAACGTGCTGCTCGAGAAGAACTGGAAGTATGAATTTTTGTTGAAGAATTTTTGTTTGGAGCTTAGTAGCCATTCAAGACCTGGATATCCATATAATATATTTGTATTCTTATCTGATCACTGTTTTGGAACTTAATATATTTGTATTCTTATCTGATCATTGTTTTGGAACTTGTTTTCTTATCTGATTACTCTTTTGAACTACTTATTTTTTGAACTACTTACTTATTCAAGAACTAACTGGATTCTTCTCTAATTAGTCATTCAAGATTACTATTTTGAACTAAGTAGTCATTTAAAAACTAAGTGACTCGTTTTTGAGCTAAGCATATTACACTACACAAACTGTGGAATAATTTACTAGTGGTGTTTTTTTGAGGGGCTCCAGGTCTGTCTAGTTCTTTCTTGCAGGTGAGTACCCTTGAAATGGTAAACAATGGAACGTATGTATATAGACTACCTGGGTCCGGGAGGATGTTTGTAGAAGATTTCCAACCTGTGGCAAACAAATTTCAGTAAGGATCTGTCAAAACCTGTCACTACCTTTATTAATTCTGAACATGAAAACAATGTGCTTCATGAAAATGCCCCTAAACTGCTAGCTACTGATTCAAGACTCAATGAATGAATCCGTACCTCTGTGCTCTCTCTTGCAGACCCAATAAGGTGTACCATTGAGTATTCTGATTTTTTCTAAGCATACTTCCTTCCATGGGATACATTGAACATCCTTAGGGATGCCAATTATGGATAATTTTAATGATGGGGCCTAGTGATATTAAAACATCCTTCCATTTTAAGATTCTTTAATCTACTTTCTTACTCTTATATTCTATATTCGATCATTTCTCACAGTTTATTATTTGTTTTTTAATCCTTTCATTATACCCCTGTGTTTTGTCACATTTTTTTCTCCAAATGATTCTATATCTCCAGTTTAACCTTTGATATTGCAAGATCCTAATTTGGTAACTTTTTGAAGATGCATCCTTTTACTGTCCTCTTAATTTTGTCTTATTGCTTGTTGAACTCCTATTTCGGATGGCCATTGGCTCAGGTGTGTTGTGGTCCATGTGGTACTAAATCCTAAATGAGATGTACTTTAAGAAGGCACAGAAAGCATGTTAGGTAAAATCCTTCTTCCATGCATTGTTGGTTAGAAATGCCTAGGTTGAGGGGGAGAGCTTTAATATAATTGTCATACACCATCTCCATGAGGATTTTGAGTACGGTTTAGGTGTTTATTTGTTGTATGGATCATGTGGCATGTTCGAATATGAATATTCGAATATAAGATTTATTATTTATTTTTTATTCCTTGATTATACCCTTGTATTTTGTCGCATTTTTTTCTCCAAATAATTCTATATCTCTAGTTTAACCTTTGATATTGCAAGATCCTAATTTGGTAACTTTTTGAAGATGCATCCTTTTACTGTCCTCTTAATTTTGTCTTATTGCTTGTTGAACTGCTATTTCGGACTGCCATTGGCTCAGGTGTGTTGTGGTCCATGTGGTACTAAATCCTAAATGAGATGTACTTTAAGAAGGCACAGAAAGCATGTTAGGTAAAATCCTTCTTCCATGCATTGTTGGTCAGAAATCCCTAGGTTGAGGGGGGGAGCTTTAATAAAATTGTCATACACCATCTCCCTGAGGATTTTGAGTATGGTTTAGGTGTTTATTTTTTGTATGGATCATGTGGCATGTTCGAATATGAATATTGGAATATATGAATGAGAAAGATCATGGTTATCAATATGCCGAGCCAAATATTTTAGATATAGTGAAAATTGAGTTGTAAGGCTTCCCTTGAGGCTTGGAGCAGTTTGCTCTTACAGGGGCATCCAATTTCCTGAATAATCTTAATATATTTGTCATTTTAACAAGTTAAATTTGAATATCCTTTTCTTTGTTGTGAGTTGTTTTTTCTGCAGAAAACATCGTAACTCTTCCATTGCTTAAAACACAAAAGTTACAGTCTATTTCCAAGGAAAAAATTGGCTTCTTAAAAATTAAAATAACAGTGAAGAGCTCAGTTGAAAGACAGTAACAGTAGCGATCTATGACAGTCTATGGGGATGGAATGTAACATCCAGGGGTCAAGCTAACAGTAAAGGTAAGAGATCTAAACCAGAGAAAATTACATTTTCAACAATCCCAGCTGAAAGACATCCTCTACCCCATATTGAGATGATATCTATGATACAGACCCTGCTGCTCTGCTGCATGCCAGTTTTGATAGCTTATCTGTAATAGTATTGTGCTTGATGGATTCTAACCCGGTCTTTAAATCACTAGCTAGCTGTAGACCACCATCTAAACTGATATTTCTCGGTTCCATAGATATATTAATCCAAGGAATACTCAACTTTGAACCTCAAAAAGTGCTTATATCACTTAATCTAGCCTCCTGAGCAATTGTCATCACTATGGACAAAGCCTTCACTTCTGAGTTGTTTGTTTGTCTTCTGAAGCCAAGCTCAAAAGATATCTGATATGAATCTAATACGATTAGGAGGTTTATACACTTTCACAAGGATTTTGTTGAGCTACTCCGTTAAAGAAGCCACTGGGATTTGTTTCATCTATGTCACCCTTACCTGCCACACTCTGTTTCTTAAGTTTCATGCTGAGTCCAAAGAATTTGTACGACCCTTGTACCTTGTTAAAACGTAAAATAGAAGCTGGAGTGTGAATTTTCCCTGGAATAGAGAGTCACTCCTTCCGAGCCATATGTACCACAATACAAACAATAGAAGGGAATAGTCCTCCTCTGTGTGTCAGTGTCCTCCAACCAGTTTTGCAGAGCTTCCTCTATTGACTCTCATTCCTGTTTTTGTTTTCCTCTTGGATTCTTCTCACTGCTGCCCATATTTTATGAAATGGCATGATAGGAACAAATGATATATTGTCATTATTGTCCTGGCACAAAATGCAGTACACTGGGTCCTTCCACGACCTCTACTTGATTAGCTAAAGAGAGCTTGTACCCCAGGCTGACTTTGTAAGGATCATCTGATCTGTTAGGAGTCCACACCAGGGAGCCCAGTGTATGTTGTACCTTGATAAATGCCTTCATCAACAAAGCCCTGTATGAGCCCTTTCTTCTATAACTCAAGAGTGATATGCCTCCTTGAGAACTGTGATGTGCCTTCACTTGTTTCTATATGGCACAATACACTGTTGTTGAATTCGATATGATAGTTTAGAAGGTGATAAATTAACTACTCGACCAATTGGAGTTGGAGTTGGAAAGTTCTTCAAAATTAACATTTGTGCTAGTCAAACAACTGTATCGGTGCAATAGAGACTCAGTGCTACATGAAAATGCCCCTAAACTGCTACCTGCTGATTCAAGACTCAATGAATGAATCGATACCTCTCTGCTCTCTTTTATAGATCCAATAAGATGTACTACGGTTTATCAAAAGGATTTGCTAGCAATTGCTTAAAGTGCCATAAAGTGCTGATATAATGAAATTCTGTTAAAATTGACTCATTATTTTGGCATTATAGCCTCAATATTTGATGATACTATCTGCTAGCAATGTGGTCATTAAATTTACAGCAAACTTGGTGGTTTTGTCTCATTCTACAATTCGACAATATGAGTCTGATTCCTAATTTTTGGACAACTGCTGCACCCGCGCAGGATTCCTACAGTATGATGCTGGCCGGGTTGTTGTCAACGATAGCCAGGAAGTGGTGCCAGGAGGTAAATACGCAGTCTCATTCCCAGGAGAAGTGGTCACTAAGTTTTCTTGGTACAGAATTATAAAAACCTCTTCAGTTGCTATTTTTATTGAGTTTCCTTATTCTTTTGCTCTTTCTTCAAATGCTAGCTCACTTTACAAGTCTAGCAAGGTAACAAGCAATGGTCTATCGATCTGTACATTTGTGCTGATCTTGAAATTATTGCATGGGCTCAATTGTATAGACATCCCACCGAAATAGGCTAAATAAGCTCAGGTTGTTGCGAAAGAAGAGCCCAAGTTTTATCTTATGCCCTTCAATCGAGGGTTTAGTTCCTATGTTTTGTGGTTGAAGTTGTGCATGAGCTCTGAAGATATGGGTCGAAATAAGCTTGAGTTTTATCTTCTGCCCAATAGGTTTAGTTCCCACCTTTTGAGGTTGCCTGTGTTCACTGTCCATAAATTCACTTTAATCTACGATTAATTAAATGCACAACTAAGTCCATAACAGTGGCTCGCCTCCTTTGGTGGCTTGTCCATTGACCATAAAGACTTCTACCAAGTCAGCTGGTAGCGATCTATTATTAGCTACCGACAGGATCTCCTTTCCTTTGAAAGCGTAGACACGCTTAACTCACTGATTCGACAGTGGAAGTCCCAAGCACAGTGGAAGTCCCAAGCCAGCCTCGTTTGTTAGCTGGCGCTTGCATCTTCAATAAATGCCCTTCATATTCATATTGGAAATTATCAAATCAGGTCGTATATGTATTTATGTATTTATTTCTGCACCTGTCAAAAATCTATCCCGCATTCAAGTGTTGCGATCTTCCACGGCGTTTCCTATTTGATTGTACAACATGTTTCTGTATTTACCCACTGTCTTTCAATCTTTTCAAATGATTACGTCTTACTTCTACTAAAATATTCTCAAAAACCCAGTGCCATTCACACTTAAAACCAGCTTGCAAACATCCTGAACTCTTTTATAAATTAGCTTCAGCACCTACATATTGACATACATCTCTCTGCTTCACATAACATGGAATCCATTAGCTTAAGCCAACTTACTGAACTGTCAGCATTGTTTCTCTTAGCACTTGTCCTCATGACTCTTTTGATTATGGACATTGTAAAAGTAGAAGCACAACGAAAAAAGAAAGCAAGAAACAACCACTAACAATAGGAGCATAGCAATATGAGTTACAATGCACATTCTTCAGTTACAGGCAAGTTTGAATCACTGTATTTCTATTTCAAAAGTTAAATATGCCATCCATTAATACAAGAGAATGATTCTTTCACATTTGTACTATTTTGAATATTGTTCAGAGTGCTCTTCTTTCGTTCTTTGTTTACAGATATCTTAATCATCGGAGTTATCAACACGAGTAGCATCTGCAGACGAGCTGGTAAAAAGTGATTTGGTTCCTTGCTCAAGGGACCTTGTATCTTAAGCTCCTGTCGCAGACTACAGCTTACAACAGGCCCAGTCCCAGGTGCTTTCCCCAGGAGCTACAGTCTCAGTCTTTTCCAGCAGTACGGGTTGACAGCTATATTACATGTATACTCAGCTGTGCTTGTACTACAAGCTGGCCATACAAGAACGAGCATACTATACTATTAGATTCTTTCACATTTGCGCTGTTCTGAATATTGTTCACGGTTATTGTTCACGGTGCTCTTTTTCGTTCTTTGTTTACAGATATCCTAATCATCGGAGTATGGCAGAAAACAGTTTGAACTATTTATTGTACCAGAGAGACTATACACAACAATTTCCTGTAATTTTGCGTACAGATTTCTATAATGTACTACTTGAGAAGAACTAGAAATATGAAATTTTGCTCTTCGAGCTAAATTCAAGAAATACTAAGCTCCAAGAAATACTAAGCTCCAGTTCCCTGCCAAAGGGGCCTTGTATCTTAAGCTCGTGTCACAGACTACAGCTTACAACAGGCCCAGTCCCAGGTCCTTTTCCCAGCTCAAGTATTCTTGAGGTTGAAAACTATATTACATGTATACTAATCTGTGCTTGTACTACAAGCTGGCCAGCCTATCAGCAACAATTATGGAAGATGACTTATTTTACGCTCTGTAGCGTACTACTTAAGAAGAACTAGAAGCATGGCAATGGCTCAAATGTCGCGTCTACTGTTCTAGGAACCTACTGAAGCCCCTACTGTTGGCTGTTGGTGGCTACAACCGCTAAGCACGGACTAGCTGCCGCTCAAATGCCGCATCTACTGTTCCAGGAACCTACTGAAGCCCCTACTGCTGGCTACTGGTCGCTGCAACCGCTAAGCACGGACTAGCTGCCTTGCTGTAAAACTACCCATGTTGCCGTTAATGCCTGTGCAATCGTCTATTGTTCCACGAACCTACTGGAGCCCCCACTGCTGGCTGCTGGTGGCTGCAACAGCTAGGCAGGGACTAGCTGCCATGCAGCCTATCTTGTTTATATTTCTATAGTTTATAGAAAAAATGTAACATTATAGAAATGTTTATATAAGTATCGAAGTAAACAATTTACAAAAGCAAAAACATATACTTCCTGCTAAAGTATCAATTGAAGACTTGAACAGTTCCAGAATTGGACAATTAATTTACATAGGCAAAAACAGATACCTCCAGTTAGAGTATCAATCATTTAGTGCAAATGAAATAGAAACAACAAAAAGCGAATAAGCCATTTTACGAAATGATGCATTAATTGTTTAGTGCAAGGGAAATAGAAACAACAAAAAGTGAATCAGCCATTTTATGAAATGATACATTAAAAAAGGTATGCATATGTAATGCAGCATTGTAATTTATTTATATTCCTAAAGTTTATAGAAAAAACATAACATTATAGAAATGTTTATATAAGTATCTAAGTAAACAATTTACACAGGCAAAAACAGATACTTCCAGTTAAAGTATCAATTGAATACTCCAACATTTCCAAAATTGGACAATTAATTTACATAGGGAAAAACAGATACCTCTAGTTAAAGTATCAATTGTTTAAGTATCAATTGTTTAGTGCAAATGAAATAGAAACAACAAAAAGCGAATCAGATACTTCCAGTTAAAGTATCAATTGAATACTCCAACATTTCCAAAATTGGACAATTAATTTACATAGGAAAAACAGATACCTCCAGTTAAAGTATCAATTGTTTAAGTATAAATCATTTAGTGAAAATGAAATAGAAACAACAAAAAGCGAATCAACCATTTTACGAAATGATGCGTCAATTGTTTAGTGCAAGGGAAATAGAAATAGAAACAACAAAAAGCTAATCAGCCATTTTACGAAATGATGCCTCAATTGTTTAGTGCAAGGGAAATAGAAATAGAAACAACAAAAAGAGAATCAACCATTTTACGAAATGATGCCTCAATGGTTTAGTGCAAGGGAAATAGAAACAAATAGAAACAACAAAAAGCAAATCAGACATTTTACGAAATGATGCACTAAAAAGGTATGCATATGTAATGCGGCATTGTAATTTATTTATATTCCTAAAGTTTATAGAAAAAACATTGTAATTTATTTATATTCCTGAAGTTTATAGAAAAAACATAATATTATAGAAATGTTTATATAAGTATGTAAGTAAACAATTTACACAAGCAAAAACAAATACTTCCAATTAAAGTATCAATTGAATACCTGAACATTCCCAAAATGGGACAATTAATTTACATAGGCAAAAACAGATACCTCCAGTTAATTATCAATTGTTTAAGTATCAATCGTTTAGTGCAAATGAAGATCAACAAAAAGCGAATCAGGCATTTTACAAAATGATGCCTCAATTGTTTAGTGCAAGGGATGTTGGAAATTTCTGTTAAGTTCAAACACAAATGTAATTTCAGAGAACAACGCTCTGATACCATGTTGGAATTTTCTGCTAAATTCCTTAACAAACAGACAACACAAAAATGCTCTATTTCTGCACAAAAAACTGATAATTTCATTTTCTGGACTTGGTGCTGCAGCAACAGGATTCAGTGTTGTAGCAACAGGAAACTGTGTTGCAGCAACAGGAAATTGGTGTTGCAGCAACATGAAATTGGTGTTGTAGCAACACGATTTTGACGCTAAGTCACTTTAAGAAGTTGGGCGTCAAAATCACTTATAAACTTACAGTGAGACAATTGACGCTTGGTGTAACAGCAACTAAAATAGTTGGCGTCAAGTCACTAATAGACTTCTAGAGTAATAACAAAGTGTTTTTGACACTTGGTGTAACAGCAACAGAAAATCAGCAAAACAGTAAACTTGTATTCATGAACAATGAACAAAAACTGATACAGTAAACTTAGTTGTTACAAGAGGAACGCTTCAGTTCCAGAAATCGATTTTTTATCTCAGAAAATCGCAGGTTCAGCACTGTTGTGCATTTACAGAAGAGACACACTCTTGTTCTTCTAACCTTCTCTCTTTTTCTCTTAGAGTACAAAATAGAACTGCTGTTCAAAATCTCTTGCACTCACACAGAAAACAGAACTGCTGTTTTTTTTCTTTCTTACACCTTCTTGCACTTGACAACATGAACACTTCAGTTCCACAAATCTATTCTTAAGAGCATCTTCCTCTTAACAGAGGGATTCACCAGGGAACGCTTCTGTTCCACACAAATAGCATTTACCTCTTAATAGAGGGATTTCAACATGCCTGCTTCAGAGGCACTTCAATCTGTGTATACCTGCAAATTGACACTGTTGTGTCTGCACTGCTGTGCATTACAAATAAGCAAAATACTCTGTCTCAGTATTGCTGTCTCAGCACTGCTGTTTCAGCACTCTGTCTCAGCACTATGTTTCAGCAACTCTATCTCAGCACTGCTGTGCATAAAGCTTCATTCATGTGAGCTCGTGCTGCTGCACATTCTTTCTCAAAAACACAGAAATTACATTTTAGCACTGTTGTGTTGTATTGCAGAGAGATTAACATTGTTGCCACACACTTCTTCTATGCTGTTGCTCATTACATTTATAGGAAAATAAATATCTGAGTTAAACAATAAACTAAGCAAAATATCTGTTGATATTTACTACGTATTTATTGCAGAAGAGGTGGTGATGACTTTCACAGCAAAAACAAGTCGGCTGTCTGCTGGGGATTTAATTTCTGAATTTAATGCGTGTTAAATGATCAGAAATATCAGAAGACTTTTGCGGCTTCGAACAGGCTGGAACATTTACGGGAAATCATATTTCTGTCCAGCTGTTCATTGTTTGTAGTTGGAATTAATTTCCAACACTCCCCCTTAATTTCAACTGCTGGGTTATTAGTCATACCCAGACACTTCATCAAAATTCGAAACTTTTCTAATCCAATGGTTTGGTCAGAATATCAGCAACTTGCTCCTTCTCTGCTCTCATGGCAGATGTAATTTCAAATCTCTTCCCTATAGGAAGATCCATCTGATAGAGTTCTACCAGGGTCTTCATCAAATCTTCAATCTCTTCCTCTGTCATATTGACAAGGGTGTTGGCAGTAAAGCCCATCTCAGTCATCTTGGCAAGAGTTACATATCGAACTCCATATTCTTTAAACAGATCTTCAAGGAACATCAATTCCTTTCTCCCATTGATGGGTTTTGTCCATTTCCTATCTTCAACTGCATTTTTGAAATGAACAAAGTCATCAACATGACTAGATAAAGCAAACAAAGAATTCATACCTTCATTTGTTGCTTCTTGTGGTGTGCTTGGAGAAGCACATTCACTTTTCCTTAAGGGTGCGACTTGTTGCCCTTGTGTTGGCGCTGCTGTTTGGGGATGCATTTGAGCCATCTCCTCATCATCTTCATCACGAGACAAACAGTTTTTATTATTCACTATTTTCTCTAAGCTTTCATCATAAGCTTCCTCCTCAATGAACTGAGGTTTTACTGTCTTTACTTTCTCCATGCCTTGATAGGCTGTCTTGAGAGTTTCCCATGCTTCTTTGGATGTCGTAGCTGCTGCTATCCTTGGAAACACACTCTCATCCACTGCTCGATACAAGAAGTAGAGGGCCAAAGCATCCTTCTTCTTATAGCTCTTCAACAACTCTTTCTCTGCCTGAGTTAAGCTATTAAACTCATTTTTATCTGTTGGTTCTTCAAAACCATCCTCAACAAATTGCCATAAATCTTGTGAGGTAAACAGGGCTCTCATAACTATTGCCCAATAGTCATAGTTCTTCCCATTTAATAATTGGAGCTGAGTATTAAACATACTCATGCTAGTGCTGGCGCTGGCCATTCCTTGCACTTTAAACTATGCTTCAAATACCATCCAAATAACTGGCTGTATAATTAAAAATAACTGAGAAATACCTTGGATCCTTTCTTGACTGTGTCTTCACTCTACTGGAGAAGTTTGTTACAGCAAGAAACCTTCCTTCAGCTTCTTTGACGCCTTCAAAGAGCCTGGACTAGCTCTGATACCATGTTGGAAATTTCTGTAAATTTCAAACACAAATGTAATTTCAGAGAACAACGCTCTGATACCATGTTGGAATTTTCTGCTAAATTCCTTAACAAACAGACAACACAAAATTGCTCTGTTTCTGCACAAAAAACTGATAATTTCATTTTCTGGACATGGTGTTGCAGCAACAGGATTCGGTGTTGCAGCAACAGGAAATTGGTGTTGCAGCAACAGGAAATTGGTGTTGCAGCAACACGATTTTGACGCTAAGTCACTTTAAGAAGTTGGGCGTCAAAATCACTTATAAACTTACAGTGAGACAATTAACGCTTGGTGTAACAACAACTAAAATAGTTGGCGTCAAGTCACTAATAGACTTCCAGAGTAATAACAAAGTGTTTTTGACACTTGGTGTAACAACAATAGAAAATCAGCAAAACAGTAAATTTGTATTCATGAACAGTGAACAAAAACTCATACAGTAAACTTAGCTGTTACAAGAGGAACGCTTCAGTTCCAGAAATCGATTTTCTATCTCAGAAAATCGCAGGTTCAGCACTGCTATGCATTTACAGAAGAGACACACTCTTGTTCTTATAACCTTCTCTCTTTTTCTCTCAGAGTACAAAATAGAATTGATGTTCAAAATCTCTTGCACTCACATAGAAAACAGAACTGTTGTTTTTTTTCTTTCTTACACCTTCTTGCACTTGACAACATGAACACTTCAGTTCCACAAATCTATGCTTAAGAGCATCTTCCTCTTAACAGAGGGATTCACCAGGGAACGCTTCTGTTCCACACAAATAACATCTACCTCTTAACAGAGGGATTTCAACATGCCTGCTTCAGAGGCACTTCAATCTGTGTATACCTGCAAATTGACACTGTTGTGTCTGCACTGCTGTGCATTACAAATAAGCAAAATACTCTGTCTCAGTATTTCTTTCTTATCACTGTTGTTTCAGCACTCTGTCTCAGCACTGTGTTTCAGCAACTCTATCTAAGCACTGCTGTGCATAAAGCTTCATTCATGTGAGCTCGTTCTGTTGCACATTCTTTCTCAAAAACACAGAAATTACATTTTAGCACTACTGTGCTATATTGCAGAGAGATTAACATTGTTGCCACACACTTCTTCTATGCTGTTGCTCATTACATTTATAGGAAAATAAATATCTGAGTTAAACAATAAACTAAGAAAAATATCTGCTGATATTTATCTGCGTATTTATTGCAGAAGAGGTGGTGATGACTTTCACAGCAAAAACAAGTCGGCTGTCTGCAGGGGATTTAGTTTCTGAATTTAATGTGTATTACATGATCAGAAATATCAGAAGACTTTTGCGGCTTCGAACAGGCTGGAACATTTACAGGAAATCAGATTTCTGTCAAGTTGTTCATTGTTTGCAGTTGGAATTAATTTCCAACAAGGGAAATAGAAACAAATAGAAACAACAAAAAGAGAATCGGACATTTTACGAAATGATGCATTAAAAAGAATAAAAAGCGAATCGGACATTTTACGAAATGATGCATTAAAAAGGTATGCATATGTAATGTGGCACTGTAATTTATTTATATTCCTGAAGTTTGTAGAAAAAACATAACATTATAGAAATGAAATGATGCATTAAAAAGGTATGCATATGTAATGCGGCATTGTAATTTATTTATATTCCTGAAGTTTGCAGAAAAAACATAACATTATAGAAATGTTTATATAACTATCGAAGTAAAGAATTTACATAGGCAAAAACAGATACTTCCACTTAAAGTATCAATAATTATCTAAGTAAACAATTTACACAGGCAAAAACAGATACTTCCAGTTAAAGTATCAATTGAAGACTTGAACAGTTGCAAAATTGGACAATTATTTGGCGGAGACATAATGGTTGTTTATAGCATATATCTCGACAGAGAAAACAAAGAACGTCAAATATTACGTGCTAATTTGACAAATGATAAAGGGATGTCGAGATAAAACAAAGAACATCAAATATTACGTGCTGATTTGACAAATGATAAAGGGATGATAAAGGAATTATGACTAAAACTGTTTAACGTGCTGATTGACAAATGATAAAGGGATGATAAAGGAATTATGACTAAAACTATTTACAATCGTGGTGATTGTCATAAAATAATTCCCCTCAATGAATAAGCATAATAGAAATTGTCTTCAAATATTACGTGCTGATTTGACAAATGATAAAGGGATGTCGAGATAAAACAAAGAACGTCAAATATTATGTGCTGATTTGACAAATGATAAAGGGATGATAAAGGAATGATGACTAAAACTGTTTACAATCGTGGTGATTTTCATAAAATAATTCCCCTCGATGAATAAGCATAATAGAAATTGTGACTGAAGTTTACAAAGAATATTGTTTCATTCGACAAAAATGAAATGTACCCAATTGGTACAATCAATGCAGTTGTTACACTTTCCAAAACCATATTTCATATTTAAAATGGAGATTCTGATAATGACAACAGATAAGTATGTATTTGCGTATCACTTATTTTTAATTTTTAATAAATAATATGCATTAATTTACTAGATAACTATTGTAATTTGCATCTTCTAATTTAGCATAATAGAAAACCATATTTCCAAAACCATATTTTATATCTAAGATGGAGATATAATGACAACACATAAGTATGTATTTGCGTATCACTTATTTTTAATTTTTAATAAATAATATGCATTAATTCACTAAATAACTATTGTAATTTGCCTCTTCTAATTTAGCATAATACAAATTGTGACTGAAGTTTGCAGAAAATATTGTTTCTAGATACAACAATTATGCAAAAAGCATTTTGCAGACAAAAATGAAATGTACCCCATTGGTACAATCCGTGCAGTTGTTACACTTTCCAAAAGCATATTATGAAAAAGCATTTTGCGGACAAAAACCAAAGGTGCCCAATTGGTACAATCGGTATAGTTGTTACACTTTCCAAAAGCATATTCCATATCAAAGATGGAGATTCTGATAATAACAACCCAACAGTATGTATTTGGGTATCACTTAATTTTTATTTTTAATAGATAATATGCATTAATTCACTATATAACTTGTAACAGTACGCATTTACGTATCACTTATTTTTAATTGTTAATAGATAATATGCATTAATTCACTATATAGCTATTGTAATTTGTCTCTTTGCAGTTGCAATTGTTCAACGCATATGAACAACTTTATTTCAATGGAACAACAATTGGATAAAGGAGAGTTCCCTTTATTATTTTCAAGAATATAACAAAAAGGACAGATGCCAAAGAAAAAATATTATGAACAACAGGACAGATGCCAAAGAAAAAATATTATGAACAATAAAGTCAACACAGATGGGGTAAAGAATCTCAGAAAACTAACTACATCTATTTATGTGTAAGTATTAGGATGACGTAAAGAATCTCAGAAAACTAATTACATCTATTTATGTGTAAGTATAACAATAATGATCTTTTTGTTAACTTTGTATTTCATATGTAATTGTGTACATTAACATCTGAATATTTTATAAACAGGTCGGCATCAAATTCATGTTCAACTCCATTTGAAAGTAACAATACTATTAGTTCATTCATACTTAGGCAACAATGGAATAATTTATTGTTCAAAAATGCAATAATAATTTCTCTTTCGTATACCAACATTGTATAAATGTTGTTATAATATTATTTATAGCAAATAACAGTGTGCATTGCAATATCAGGGAGTCTTTACTACATGAATTACTTCCTCATTTAAAACCCATGTCATATGAAGGATATCTCAGAAAGCTACCAATGTGTACATGTTATGTGATCTCAAAATTCACAGCAGGTTTATACTGAATGAAGATAAATACTATAATATAATTTATCACAAATAACAGTGTGCATGGCAATATCAGGAGCCTTTACTATATGATTTATTTCCTCATTTAAAACCCATGTCGTATGAAGCATATCTCAGAAAGCTACCAATGTGTACATGTTATGTGATCTCAATATTCGCAACAGGTTTATACTGAATGAAAGCTACCAATGTGTACATGTTATGTGATCTCAATATTCGCAACAGGTTTATACTAAATGAAAGCTACCAATGTGTACATGTTATGTGATCTCAATATTCGCAACAGGTTTATACTGAATGAAGATAGTGAACTATTACATGTTAGATAGTGAAAAATTACATGTTGGCTGACAAATGAAAGGTACATTAACACATGACTTAACATCATTGTATAAATGTTGCTATAATATAATCTATCACAATAGCGAATTGTTATAATCTATCACAACAACGAACTGTTACATGTTGGCTATAACAATAGTAAGTCATTGTATAAATGCTGCTATAATATAATTTATCACAATAGTGAACTGTCATAATCTATCACAATAGCGAACTGTTACATGTTGGCTGACAAATGAAAGGTACATTAACACATGACTGAACATCATTGTATAAATGCTGCTATAATATAATCTATCACAATAGTGAACTGTCATAATCTATCACAATAGTGAACTGTTACATGTTGGCTGACAAATGAAAGGTACATTAACACATGACTTAACATCATTGTATAAATGCTACTATAATATAATCTATCACAAATAACAATGTGCATTGTAATATCATGGAGCTTTTACTACATTATTTACTTCCTCATTTAAAACCCATGTCGTATGAAGCATATCTCAGGAAGCTACCAATGTGTACATGTTATGTGATCTCAAAATTCACTTCAGGTTTATACTGAATGAAGATAAATGCTATAATATAATTTATCACAAATAATAGTGTGTGCATTGCAATATCAGGAGTCTTTACTGCATGATTTACTTCCTCATTTAGAACCCATGTCGTATCTTCCTCATTTAGAACCCATGTCGTATGAAGCATATCTCATAAAGCTACCCATGTGTACATGTTAAACCCATGTCATATGAAGAATATCTGAGAAAGCTACCCATGTGTACATGTTATGTGATTTCAAATGCTATAATATAATCTATCACAAATATATGCGATTTCAAATGCTATAATATAATCTATCACAAATAACAGCGTGCATTGCAATATCAAGAGCCTCTACTACATGATTTACATCCTCATTTGACACCCATGTCGTATGAAGCATATCTCAAAAAGCTACCAATGTGTACATGTTATGTGATTTCAAAATTCACAGTAGGTTTGTACTAAATGAAGATAGCGAATTGTTACATGTTGGCTGACAAATGAAAGGTACATTAAAATATGACTTAACATCTTTTCTTTTTTCTTTTGAAATCTTTTCTTTTTTCTTTTGAAATCTTTTCTTTTAAAGATGTCTTATATTCAATTAATAATGTTATGATTTTTTTTTAACTAATTCTTTATTACATAGGTCACAAAAACCAGCGAAATAGAAATTATTGGAATCCAATAGCTTGTTCAATGCCATTGACTGCCTGCACTTACACATCCAACAAATACAAACGTCATCTGAATCTATTTTTTTATATTATGATCTTATTCTAATAGAACTATTATATTTGCCATTTCCGCACATTTACCAAGAAAATATACTAATGACACAATGCTCAAAATATACTAATGACACAATACTCTTGTACATTATTTTTTTATTATCGTAATGTTTCACAATTTTTGCTCATTATAATTATATGCTTGATGAGATGGATTAAGGACAATTTTCCTATTTTCTTGTCTAAACTCAATTCGTGTTTCCTCATTTAGTTGCATTAACTTATGAACTAGGTACTTTATCATTGGTATTCCCAGCTTACTTGCACATGAGTTTGATCTCTAACAATGCTCTGAAAACTTGTCAGTTTTTCCCATTTGTAAATGAAATTGTTCTATCTTTATCCTAGTTTTACCCAGAATTTTTAAAAAGTTTCTCTGAAATTCATTAGTCTAGTAAATTCATTAGTCTAGTTTTGAGCATTCAACCCTCCTGTCTCAAAACTGGCCAGTTTTTCCCATCTGTAAATGAAATTGTTCTATCTTTATCCTACTTTTACCCAGAATTTTTATAACTGTTTCTCTGAAATTCTAAAATTCATTAGTCTAGTTTTGAGCATTCGCTTCTCCTGTCTCAATATACAATAAGTGGATATCCTATACACTATAAATACTTCTCTTTTATTTCCAAGGATAGCAGGTTATGCCACTCATGGTGCAATACAATGTCTTTTGATAATACTATGACCCCAAGCATTCAGTATACAATAAGTGGATATCCTATACGCTATAAATACTTCTCTTTTATTTCCAAGGATAGCAGGTTATGCTACTCATGGTGCAATACAATGTCTTTTGATAATACTATGGCCCCAATCATGAACGCATGGGCAGCTGCTATAGCTATGCATGGAGAAAGCCTTATTTGCAACGATCAACTGCATAATATTTAGCCTTAAAGTTCCATGCACATGACTCTATGTACTTATTGTGTTAACCTTTGTTTTTGAATATTTTTAATGTTCAATCATCATGATGCACTAGCCAAAGTTGCAAATTACTTTTCCAAAAAATATCTCGTTTTAAATTCCAATAGTTGATATCTTATATAGTCCTCATTATATCAAACTATCTAATGTACCCCATTGGTTTTCCAATTACTGACTGTTTGAATCCTCATTTTAGGCTGACCGTCAGTTCTCCAATTGCTAACTATTTGAATCCTCATTTTAGGCTAAATGGTCTTGCAAACAAAGTGTTGCAGTGATAAATGTGTAGAATGGAAGGTTGGTTTTCAACACGCATTCATAATGTGTAGAATGCATTCATAATATGTAGAATGGAAAGTTGGTTTTCCACATGCATTCATAACATGTCTGGCAGATGTCCAACTAAGGTGAGAAGCGACTTTGTAATTCCATTTTCCATGTTATCTTATTTCTTGAATATTTGATTTCCTATTTCCTTATGGTTTTTAATCTTATAATAATTAAGCAATGCATTTCTCCCATCATGATAATTGACGACTTATATTAGGAGTGATTCTCTTCTTCTTTCTCTCATCAGTTGATTTCTAACTCTAGCTCTAGCACCCCCTGGCATAAGCATTGTAACTTGAAAAGGATTTATTTTTGGTTTTATGTCTCCACTATCTCTATTGTTTTTATTGGTTGGTTAGTTTCTTCAACTTTTAGTAGAGGAGTGACAAGAGTTCCTTTCACACTCCCATTGTGTTTTCATTGGTTGCACTTTTGAGTTCCACTTAACAACTTTGTGCTAACTCATTGGGCATCAATAAAATTATCCCATCTTATCTTATTGTTCTCTCTACTTCTTCTTTGGTAGTGGGGGTTTTGAATAAGGCCTTTGTAGGTTTGTCTCCAAATTTGATCCAATAGAGCGAAATGTGAATTTGCACCCCTTGGGCCTTAGTGAATTTCCTCAATTTTCAAAAAATGTGTCTGCTCATCTCAAGAAGTAAATTGCATTGGTCTGCTCATCTCAAGAAGTAACTTGCAAGGGCTACTCATCTCAAGAAGTAAATTGCAACTACTCAGATAGTTTTTCAAGCTCCTCTTTTACTGCACTCACAATAAGATATACACAAAATTGTGTTGCAAAACTTGTGAAAACTTGTGAAGCTTATTTTAGATAATATCTAGTCACTTTTTCAATTTTATTTTTAGGAGATGTTGCTTTCTGATATTGATCATAGTTTGCACTGAGTATCAAATACACAGAATTGCTCCTCATCCCCGGTTTCCAATCCCTCTTCCTCTTGCACCATCCATGGAGGAAGAGTATGTACATCTTAATCCCAAAAGGTACAAAGAGAGGCTGATAGGATTATTAAATTAGAATTGTTGAATTTCTCTAGAAGAGATGTTGGTTCAAGCCTAACGGATGAGAAATTTGAGCTGGCTAAAGGCCTTCTAATTGTTTTTTATTATGGTAAAATTATATTGATAATTCATTGGTTTTACTTTCAAAAGCTTGAAGGAATTTGAAGAGCAGGTATAGAATTACTTTGTGGGATTTGATCCCAAAATCACTGATTTGTAGATATATACTCAATGAAATGTTAATTGGTTGAAACCCTGCACAAATGTTTGATATAAGAAAATAAGCCGAAAATGTCAAAAGGCTTAATTGGTTTGTAGAAAATCTTGTTTTCTTGGACTAGATCATTTTGCAATTACTTTTCATTAGATGTTTTGTTTATATCTATATTACATGGAACACATTGAATGTCTTATTTCATTTTAGAGTAAGTTATTTACCCAAAATTAAGAAACCTCTATAGATGGCCAAGCATCTATGAAGTTTTCTAGTGACCAGGGCAATAATCACCATGACTATCCCCTACCATTTGACAATGCTTCTCTACCCAACTAGATTGAATACTTAGGGAGGGAAAAGCAAGGCAATTACACAAACAAATTGCCTTTGGAAAGAATTATGCACATACATAGTGCAAAATCCAAATAGTTGTTCACACAAATTTGTTAAATGGATCCACTTTGTACGCTCGTTCAAAGTGAAAATAATGAAGACTAGTTATGTGTAAAGACAAAGAAAGTGAAATGTATTTCAATAATGAAGAAATAAATCTAACGTTTCTTGTCTCATGTAATGAAAAATGGCTTTATGTAAAGAAATAAACATTAAAAATTAAGAAATCTTGATGAAAAATTAATAAAAATATAAATACTCATTTGTTTAAGTGGAATGCATTTGTAGACATGATTTGTATTGTTAAGATACTCCTCAGTGTTAAGTTGTTGGTTTAATTTTCTGCCTTACCATGGGAATTGAATATATATATATATATATATATATATATTATATATATATATATATATTATATATATATTAAAATCTCAATTATATTTGCAATTCGGGTATTGGTTAACTTTTACGCAAACATATGCTTCCACAATTGTAACTCTTCCTACTTAGAGTAATTTACTAAATGACAAAACTCATGACTCCTATAGAGATTGCATCAAGAAAACTTCAAATTCAATTTGGGTAATGCAACTCTCATATATGACCAAGCGGGCTTCTATGGTTCAGTGTTGTTACTTTTCGTAAGGCTCACTAACTAGTTTATATGATTTTCTCAATAATTATGCTTAAAAGGCAACACCAAGGGAATTAAGAGAGCAGAACAAAAAAACACATTGTTTTTATTCAAACGTACAACCATTGAAAAACAATTTTAAAAAGGTAGAGACTCTTTAAGGCACGTAAAATCTCTCAAGAATCTCAGCTATACATATCTTGATGCATAGGATGACCGAAGCACATTAAACATGGCAGATTTTATGGTGTATGATATATTAAAGCTACAGAAATATTAATTATGTTTTTGTTTATCAAACTTTGATTAGATTTGTGGTGAATGGATTTTTTTAGGGCGGTTTCTAGTATATTTTATTAGATTCCAATTTTTTGGAATCCTGTTGAATAATTTTTTTTGCAAGTATTAACAATTTAAATGTTTCTGCTTGAAATATTACCCAGCTGTATGAATTATACATTTTTTCAAAGCTTCATAGTGAAAATGGTCTGCACTGTCCATTGTGAATAGCTACGGGGATTTACGATTCCAACTATGAAGGAGAAACTATTTCTGAAGAAAAAGGTGACCGACTTAAGAGGCCAGCCTCATGAATAGGTCCTTCAATAGTTCTGTAAGTTCAATGGAAGAAGATAGAACTCAGGCATTTGAGTATGTCAAGGAACCTTACATAGAATCAATTCACACGTAGAATTTGGAAATATTTGACAAGCTGAAAGATGGGATCCCACATAACATGTTGCAGAGGGATTTGAATGAGTTTCCAAAAGATATTACTAAAGGTTAACTGTGAAAGAAAAAAGAGGTTAGCTTGAACAGAAGTTGTATACACGAAGATGACATGAACACTAGGTTAAACAACAAATAGGGAAAAGAACAAAATCTAACTGTGAAAGCAAAAGGAGGTTAGCTTCAGTAGAATTCATCATGTTCTTTTGACAATAAAAATCGGATGAAATAATATTTGATAATTCATTAAGATTGGTATGCAAAGAATTTTACATGCTACTTGTTTCTTTTGCTGAAGGATCTCCACATCTTACAGAACTTCTTTTCACAATCAAGTAAAATGACAATCAAAAGGACAAATTAAACTTTTGGATGCCAGCTTCTTAAACAGGATAGTTTTGAGTTCAGGTCAACCCTGTGTGATATATCACTAAGGTCAACAATAGCCCTGGAAGTTGAAATGCATACACAAATGTTGGTGCAAAAATCCAACTTTGGGAAGCATCAGATGGTTTCCTTGCACTCTGCCATCTGTTGACAATAGTGCTAAAGCAGGACTTGATATCCCAAAGAAAGGTAATATATATTTGCATTGGCATTCAATCATCCTTATCAATGTAGAGACGCTTCATTCATTCATAATTAATTCTCAGGTTCAAAATATGTGCTCTTGAATCGACCCTCATTTCATAGACTTCATTATTTATGCTCGTCTTTCCAATTTATATACTAAAGTTTGGGAGTGGCCGCTTATAAAGAGGGAAGATATACTAAAGGAAGGTAATGATGTACAAATGAATTGAACTACTATTATTGCTTTCGGAAGTGTTACCGGGAATAGTGTCCACTTGGATGCTGCTATTCCCACTAAGACTAGTAGCTATCTTAGAAACAAACAAGTAAAGTCTATTTTCATTTTCCTTTATGAAAAT
>APFE030362806.1:0-31548 GCA_000404065.3 Pinus taeda | reverse complement strand
GTGACTAACTCTCTTGGGTAGCCAAATTTGTAGAAAATGTTTTCTCTTAAGAACTCAGCCACCTTTTCTTCTGTTGCTGCTTTGATTGCCTTGGTTTCTGCCCACTTTGTCAGATAATCCGTGCACACAATGATGTAAGACCTTTGCCTTGAAGGAGGGTTGATAGGACCCGCAAAATCCATACCCCACTTCTCAAATGGCTCAAGAGTCACCTGAGGTTGGAGAGGAATTTCGTCCCTTGGGGTTGGTTTCCCCATCCTTTAGCATCGGTCACATTGGCTGATGTATCTTCTGACATCTTGATGAAGAGTGGGCCAATAATAGCCTGCCTGTAGAATTTTGAAGGCAGTCCTCTTGGCTGCAAAATTTCCTCCACAAGGCCCATCGTGACAAGTTAGGAGGATGTCAAAGACTTCCTCCTCCCTTACACAATGCTTTAAGATCTGATTAGGGCCAAGTTTGAACAAGTTGCTCCCGATCCAAGTGAATGAGGCACTTTTCCTCAGGATTCTGCTCTTCTCCTTTGAGGATAAATGCGGAGGGAATTGTGCGGAGACCAGATAGTTGGCTATATCAGCAAACCACGAGGAGAGTACTGAGATAGCAAACAGATGCTCATCTGTCATCTGGTCATCCACCGTTTCTTCTTCACATGCAGTCAAATTCAATATAGACAAAAAGTCAGCAACAACATTTTCTTTACCTGGTTTGTCAACGATGGTTAAATCAAACTGCTGCAACAAAAGTAACCATCTAATAATACGAGATTCACATCAGGCTTATTCATTAAATATCTGATTGTAGAATGGTCAGTATGTACAAATGTTTGATAGCCAGTGATATAGTGTCGAAACTTGTTCAGGGAATGGACCACAGCCAGGAACTCTTTCTCAGTTACCATATAATTCATTTCTACCTTGGATAAGTTTTTGCTGACAAAGTATATAGCATATGGGAGTTTTTCTTCAACTTGTCCTAAGGCTGCCCCTATGGCTTTGTTCGAGGCATCAGTGTGGATGTGGAAAGGTAGGGCCCAGTTTGGGCCTCTCAGGATTGGAGCAGACACCAACTTATCCTTCAATTCATTTAGAGCCTTCTGGCAGTCATTCGACCATTTAAACTCAACAACTTTTGCTAAGAGGCCAAACAATGGAGAGGCTAGCTTACTAAAGTCTTTAATGAATCTTTGGTAATATCCCGCTAAGCCTAGGAAACTTCGAACATCTCTCACCTTCTGAGGAGGTGGGACCCTTTTGATGATAGCAATTTTACTGGGATCCACCTGTAACCCCTGGCGAGAAATGGTATGGCCTAACACGGTCCCTTCATTCATCAAGAACTCACATTTCTCAGGACTGAGGGACAGGTTCATCTCAATGCACTTGCTCAAAACTTTTCCCAGGTTGGATAAGGCTTCCTGGAAGCTAGACCCGTAAGGAGTAAAGTCATCCATATAGATTTCTACCGAATCATAGACCAACTCGGCAAAGATGCTTAATACATCTCTCTGGAAAGTGTTAGGGGCATTACATAGCCCAAAGGGAAGGATGCGGTAGGAAAAGGTGCCCCATGGACAAGTGAAAGTGGTATTATCTTGGTCCTCCGGGCTGATTTGGATCTGATTATACCCGCTGAACCCATCTAGGAAAGAGAAAAACCTCTTCCCTGCCAGACCATCCAACACTTGCTCTATGAAAGGTAAGGGGAAGTGGTATTTCTTGGTGGCTTTGTTCAATTCTCTCTAGTCCACACAGATTCTCCATTTCCCATTTTTCTTGGGCACCAACACCAGAGGGGAAACCCATTCGCTATCCAAGATGGGGTAGATGAATCCCGCATCCAACAATTTTTGCACTTCTTCTTTAACAATGTCCTTGAGGGCTGGGTTCATTCTCCTCTGAGGTTGCCTGACTAGTTTATAGTCCTCCTTGATGTAGATATGATGAGTACAGACTGAGGGATGGATTCCCTTCATTTCCTTGTAGCTCCAAGCAAAGGCCTCCAAATGGCAGGTCAAGAGGCTACATAGCTCCTTTTCTTGAGAGGGAGAGAGAGAGGAGCTTATATTCAAAGTCTTCTTAGGGCCAAACTCCACATTCTTAACTCTGGGGGTGGTCGGATTAGTGGCACCTAGATCCACTAAAGCATTGGCCTGGGTATCTTCCACCAATTCTTCCAAGGATAGCGCACCAGGGGGAGGATTTTGGATTAAGTTTTCAATCAAATCGTCCTCGGTTGGAGGACCTCCCTTGGTGGCCTCTACTGTGCATAATGGTGCAGAGTAGACCTCATCCTCTTCTTCTTCTTCCAACCAGAGGGGTAAGTCATGTTCTAGCAGAGGTTGGGCAGGAGGGTATAGGACTAGCTGTTTGGACATAGACCCATTTGTGATGGTCATGCTTCCGGCTCGACAGCTGATGTAAGCATCTGCAGTAGCTAGCCAAGGCCTTCCCAAAATGAGGGGATATCCTGTGAGTTTTACCTTAGGCTAGAGGACAAAAATGTCCGCAGGGTATTCCTAGGAGTCAACAGAGACCAAGACATCCTCCACAATCCCTTCAGGAGTCACAGTGGAGCGGTCTGCCAGTTGCAGCACTCTCGAGGTCTTCCTTAGGGAACTCTAAAGGTTGAGCTTAAGCATGGTGTCCCTGGTCATCACATTGATGGCAGTCCTTAGATCAATCAGAGTGTGGGGTATAATGGTGCCATTGATGTGGACATCAACTATAGGACTCCCAGGGTCCAAATACTTCAGATAGATTACTTGCCCCAACATGAGATCGGACAGATGTCCTATGACATTGATGGTTGAGGCATCTTTCTTTCGCCTGCCTGGGTGCCTGAAACACTTCTCCTTAATCAATTTGTTGTATATCGGTACATCTTTTATGGCCTAGAGAAGTGGTATTTTCACACACAACTGTTTGAGTTCTCCCAGAAGCTCATCCTCTTTTGGGTTAGGTTGTGTGGTTACTGTGAGTCGCTCAGGAAAGGGTGGAATGGTTTGGGGTTCACTTTCCTGTTTCTCTTCCTCCTCCTCTAGGGGAGGAGGTTGGCGTTCTGGAAGGATCTTCCCAGATCGCAGGTTGATCTCCTGGATCTCCACAGCATAGGTAGGGCATGTTGTCTCCCTAGTATATACCTGTTGGGCCTGTCTGTTGTTGGGGTTCGGGTTCGGTTGAGCAGGCATCTAGGGTTGTCATGGAGGAGCAGGAGGTAATGGTTTTGGTTGAGTTGGTGGTGGAGGCAGAATAGCGGGAGGAGTGTTGTATTGGGGCCTCGACGCCGTTTAAGGTGCATTCCACTGAGGTTGCAGCTGTGCATGAGAGTGAAACGAGTGAGAAGGAGGTTGAGTGTGGTATGGAGATGGATAAGACCATGGAGGAGGTGCAGACCTGGAAGGATGAGCAGGGCGACCCCAAGAAGGCATATGAGCAGATTGGTTGGGGTGGGAATAAGCTTGGGATGACCCTTGCATTCCCTACTGATAAGGTCTAGGTCCATGAGGCCTCCTTTGGTTGAGGAAGTAGAGAGGTTCAGTAGCCACCTCGGTCCCTAGGTACATGGCTTTAAATCCAGGCAAGGTAGGGCATTGGTTGGTTGGGTGGTCTTCCTCACAAACGAAACATACCTCTACTGAGTGAAATGGGCACTCATTCTTGGGATGCTTCCTCATGCATCTAGGACAGAAAATGGCCAAAGCCCTCTCAACTTCTTCTTTCTTTTGCTGAATTCGGAAGGTATCAATTTGCATGGCAATAGTCTGTCTCATTTTGCTCTTAAGGTCTTCCATATGGTTAGCAAACTTATGTTTGGAGAAAGAGGGACTAGTTGAGAGATGATTCCCCCTACCTCTCTCCCGGGCCACCCTAGAATGGTTTCTAAACATGGTCTTTATGTCCTCATAAGGTAGTTGGTAGATGTCTCCTCCAGCCAGCATGTTAAGGGTGTCCAGAAGGTCTTTAGGGACTCCTCGGAGCAGAACCAGCTTCAGAGATTCCGGGTCAATTGTGCACCTGGCCCGTTTATAACTGAGTTGGAACCTCTCCTCATAGTCTTCCAAAGATCCATCGATGCCCATGGTCATTCGAAAGATTTCTCCCTTAGTTTCCTTGGACCTACAGTAGTCTCTGTACTTGGTGTTGAAAGCTTGCTGCATCTGAGCCCAAGTGGTGATACTGTTTCCAGGTAACCCCATGAACCAGCGTAATGCTGCGTCCTTGAGGGTAGAGGGAAAGAGTTTCCGCTTTTGCTCATCCTCAGCGTAGTCATAAGTTCGACAAAGGACAACAAACTCAAATAAGAAGGTATCAGGGTCCTCAGTAGTCAGTCCATGGAAGTGAGATAGAGTAGAGGGACTTATGTTTTTCATTTTCATGTCTCCATTGGTCTCTCGGATGGGAAAGGCACCCTCTATTTTTTCATCCTCTCTTCTACCGTTTCGGTTTTCAGCCATGGCTTTAGATGGAGTGTTCCCTAACTCTTCTTCTGCTATAGGATCTTCGTATATCTCAGGAGGTTCACCTATAGGTTCTTCTGGCTCACTGTCACCAGAGAAGAGAGAAGGTTGACTCAGTGATGTGGTGGGGGTGTTAGGTAAGAATTTGCTGGTTTTATCTCTGTTCCTACGAGGCATGAAATGGAAAGACTTTTCTTTCGATTGCTTTTGCTTTCTCTGCTGGTACCTGCAAAACTAAAATAGATTGAACTGCAACTAACTATCTGGCTTAAATGAAAATGCGGAATTGAAATGAAAGCATGAAAGGACTATTATATTTTGCTCAAACAAAATTGCAGGAATGAAGTACTAAGCTACGCTTGCAAAATTGAAATTGAGAAATTGAAATGCTAAGCTATGCTTGCAGAATTGAAATTGCGAAATTGAAATGCTAATCTATGAAAGCAGGAAATGTCTATTCTACTTTTGTGGAAATGAAACTCCAGAATGGAAATGAAATAAACTACTTAGCAGAAGGTTGTAGGAAAAAAATAGAAGAAAAGCAACAATCACCAATACTCTGACGCTTCCCCGGCAACGGCGCCAAAAAGATGGTGGGCTCCAGTATTGCAGCAATAATGCTGCAACTCCTGGGACTCCCTTCTTTACTTTTATCAACCCGCTCGTTCGTAACAAACTTGGAAGCGACAGTGCTGTATGCACAAGTACTAGCTCTTGTCGCCACTGTCACTTGGTCAGCTGGAACAAGTCCGCTAGGAGCTTAAGCCAACTTCTATGAGCTCTTAGAAGAAGCTTTGTAATTGATGAATCAAAGCTAACTTGAAGAAAGCTAACCTATTTGTGAAAAGAGATTGAAAATCTGGAGAAAAGCGCAAACCCTAATTCTACCAGCTAGTCCTATTGATGCAAGGATGAGCATGCAAACTACTGAAAGAGATGACATTACTTCTATGAAGGTAAAATACATGTGCTTAGACTACCTCTATCCTAAGAAAACATCTTTTTGTAATTTTGATTAAGTTGTCAGGTTTTATCATGCATATGCTTTCATTGTTCTTGACTGTGCAGGAGTGGATCAAGGAGGAGGAATGCTTGGAAAAGGTTGGGAAGGTTCAGAGAGGATCTAAGGAGTCCTCAACACCCTTCCAGAGAGTTTCACAAAGTTTGGCTATTAAGAAACCTCATTTGTGAACTTCTACAGGAAGTCTGCAGGGGTTCTACAGGATGTTCAGAGATTTCTACAGGATGTTCATAAATTTCTACAGGATGTTTAAAAAGTGGATTTTAGAAAATGGGTGAGTGAGGGAAGGTGCACGTATGGATAAGGAGGTAGGATAGGGACCTAGAGTAACCCAGAAACTGGTGGGTGGAGTGGTGAGAAGGTGTAGAAGGCTGACTTGGCTTGAAGAAGGCTAAGGCAATGATTGAGCAAGAAGGTAGAGTTACGTGGAAAAAGGATAGATGGGAGACGAGGAACCCAGCGAGGAGATGGAACAGGTGGCTCGGATGACGTTTAGGTGGATGAAAGAGTGGTGGAGATGCCATGCACGGTGTACGTTCAACCGAATCAACAAAGTCTTGCAAATGATCAAAGTCCTAGTTAATCTAGTCTACCTATCAAAATCATGAATGAACAATAGCTTTATTGGAAAGAAAACCATGTACATCAACTATGCAAAGAAACATTTCAGAGCTCTAAACCCATAACTAATTTCTGCAAAGGAAAATAGTATACTAAGGATTGCATGGTCAAGCAAACTAGTGTTTTTGTTGGGGCAGCACTGTTTCTTCAATTCCAGCCCCTGACCCAATAAGGATGAGGTGAAACCGAGAGTGTGGTTGTCCCTTTTCTTTGGAGCTTTTTCTGTTATTATCTTACCAAAACACCTGAAGTAATTCTATTCATAAACAGTGATCTATTCAAGCAACATAACTAAATCTGCCTAACAAAAATACGTTCAAATGCATAAAGGGAAACAGTGATGCATAAAGGAAAAGTAACAGTACAGAAAGGAAGCCCCGGGCTCTCAGGTTGGGCCCAACCCTAAGAGCTATGGCTCCTATGGAAAACTCAGAGTTGGTATAAAATCGAGCTGCTTCTGATTATCAAAAAATAGTTATAAGAGTGATGCCAAAAATGGCTATAAGAGAACAAAGTAAAGCTAGCAACACTGTGGTGCAAAATATGCAATGGTTTCAAAAGTCCCTTACAAAGGCTGAGGCCTCAACATTTATACATCACGAGGGCCCTAGCTGGCCTCCTTAATCTGTGGAACTCGGCTGTCCAAACTGTGAGTTAGACAGTCCCTTCCAAAATCTGCTTGGCTACCTTCTAGATTCGGTTTTGGTGGTCTTTGGAGCTCAGAGTTGTGGGTGAAGATCCCAAAGGAATGTTTATTTAATGCCATAGACAACCCCCCTATGAATCCTCACCTCAGGCTTGGCTGTCTTTTAGCCCATGATTGCTCAGTTTTGCTCCAACATGTGTCAAAAAACCTTAAATAAGCACGTGTTAGCCACCTAGGAAGAGTGACTACCCTTATTCGTACAAATGACATAAACATACTGAAAATAATGCATAAGCTATGGAAAATGAAGGATTGAACAAGGACTAAACAAGGATAATTAGGCCAAATGATCCCAACAAGTTACCAATTTTGGGGCTCATCAGTTTGGTCGATTTTATTGTTTGTATGGCCGATACATTGCATGTTTTTGAATGGAAGCAACCTGTAACGTGAACAAACACGTAGACTGTGAGTTTTGTTTTGGTTGATACAGGGGATTGGTATGCAAGGTATAAAAAATACTGCCAAAAGGCAGAGCCATTTAAATGCGCTGATGTTTTTCAAAGTTTCTATAAAGGCCGAGCCATTTAAATGTGCTGATGTTTTTCAAAGTTTTCAAAAGGCCAAGCCATTTAGATGCATTGTTTGTATTACAAAGTTTTCATAAAGGCCGAGCCATTTAATGCACTGTTGTTTGTCAAGTTATCATATATATAAAGGCCGAGCCATTTAAATCCCATCCCATTTAAATGTGTTGTTTGATTTTCAAAGTTTTCATATATATATATATAAGGCCGAGCTATGTTCAATTTTCAAGTTTTCATGGATATAAAGGCCGAGCCATTTGAGGAAATGCGCTGCTTGTTTTTAGTGACTTTATATACACAGTGCAAGGTGTTAGGCATATATGGAGCAGTATAAGAATGATGCCTAAAAAAATACATTAAGAAAACCAAAGGCCCATCACGAATATGTTGTTTTCATATGTATTTTGTTTTCTAGATAGAGTTTAGCATGTTGACAGAGATATACAGGTGTTTGATTGTTTGGACAGGGGATTTAAAACTGTGTTGCTGCAGAGAAAGGGTAAACAGAGGCCAAGAAAATTGAATTAAAATTGTTGCGAAAGAGCAAGTAAGCTTCTCTGATTTCGGAATTTAATTTTGGAAAGAACAATAGTTGTAAATTATTATTGTTAAGATGAAATTAATGGCAGCATAAGCGTATATCCACTGGTTTTTAGAAACAATGTCAGCTAGAATAGAGCCCAAATTTCAAATAGAGAGCTGGAAGAAGGAAACCATAGAAAAACTTTACCAGGCAGGATTGATAGGCTTTTTGCAAAAGTTTGATGGCCATAGTAAAGAGATAACCAGGGACTCCATAAACAATTACAGTCAGGACCAAACATGGGTAGGAGATGTCATTATTCCTGTGACTCAGGAATATCTTTCCCAAGCTCTAGATCTTCCAATGATAGGTGAAAAATATCACAAAGGCCTGCACATCAAGGAGAAAGCATGGACTTTCTTCCTTGAAAAGAATTGGAAATGGACTTTTGATAGAACCAAGGGGATACCAAGGGAATGGTTCAATGAACCATGGGGTGAGTTGGTTCTAGTCATCCAGAAGTTTTTGACTTGTGATAGAGGATATAGTGTTGCCCACCTATATCATATCCGACTCTTACAGCATATTAAGGGAGAAGATAGGATTAACTTGCCATATTTCCTCTTTAGAAGCCTCTTGAGAATGATTGAAACAATGAGACATGAACATAGGCCCAAAGCAGCACAGATTTACCACCAGGGATTGATAAAAATCCTGGTTGAGTATCAACTGAGGTCACAAGGCATAGTTTGGAGGGAGTTCATGACTAGAAACCAGTTTAATGAACATGTTAATGAAGTGCAGGATAAAGTAGAGCAGGAAAACAGAGGATTGATGAGTTCACCCTTGTATCCCAGAACTAGAGCTAAACAACAAAGTAACATGGGCATGCAGAAAAATGAAGTATCTGTTATGTCTATTCCTAGAAGATTTAGGAATAAAAGTCTCATTGACACAGAAAAGGAAGTAGACACATATTCCACAAGAAAACAGGTAGCAAATGATATTGCACAGGAAGTATTTGAGAGGGATTCTTCATATGATAATGCAGCAACAGCATCATTAATAAAAACTACACATGATTTTGAAAAAGAAATCAATTTGGGAAGAATCAGGGACTTAACTGATCAACTAGAAATTAGTAAAATCGTGGAAAAACAATTAAAAGAGAAAAACAAGGCAAGTAAGAAGGAAAATACTAGGTTGGTCAAGGCAAACGAAAAGTTAAATGAAGAGCTAGGGAGATTAAAACGGAAGAATGATCTACTTTCTAAATAGGCATTTAAATGGTTAAAGGAAAAGAACATGTGGCAGGCAAAGTATGAAAAGCAGAAGGTAAAGGCAGCTTTGTTCAGGGAAGGACATGACTCAGGTTTGGATTATTTGGTCAGGGCAGCACAACAGGAAGCATCTACAGGAACTGCATCTACTACAGAGAGAAGAAGATCAAAGAGGAATAAGCAAGCATGGGGACATGCTTGATGATCAACAAGGGGGAGATGTTGGCCCTCAGTTTTGGTCTTGTTTTTGCTCTAAGAAACTTACTAATCCATCTATTTACCATCCATTTTTCACTTTATCCATCCCATTTTGATGTATTTTATATCCATTCAGGTAATTAATTTTAATTTTTCAAATTATAAAGTTTTTATGAAAAATTGGTTTTAAGTGCAAAAATTGACAGATTCAGAAATTCTCGTAATAGATATATGGTTGATATGGTTGCAGGACACTTGGGCACGAATTGGATGCATGGATGGATAGCTTGGGAACTAGGACTAAGCCAACTATGTTAGTTCAAATAGAACAAGCTTTATTAGGCCCATTTAGTGCTAGTTAATCATGACTAGTCATTCAGAAATCCCATAGAAATAGGGTAGTTTTGAGATTCTATGGGATTGACCATATCCCTTGGGATGAGAGTGATGAATTCGACTTAGATAGATAGATAAGAGTAGATGGGTTTGTTTGAATGATTATATATCAGTTTGTTTCATGAGACTTCTATTTAAAAGCCAAGACTTTGATGGCTTATGTATTGACTTATTATACTTTTATGCTGAGACACCTTTGGATTGGAGAGTTAAGTTGAAGACTTGTTCTATTATTATTTTGCTGTTCAATGATATGGATGTGTGACTGAATTTGAGCTTCTGATATCACTCTTCAAGTGTGCAAAGCAAGGGTGGAGGGCCCCCATTCCAAGCTAAGTACACTTCCTTGTTAACTAGTTTTATTTCCTGTAATCTGGTTATTGTAGAACTAGTTTCATGCTTTATTGAAAATTGATTTGTGGTTGATGTATGGTGATTGATTTCATTAGATCTTAGCTTGTTCATCATTTTATTAAGTTGGAAAAACAAAGTGCTCAAGTTGAGCACTCATTCTGTTAACTTGGTGAACTGTAACTAGTTTCCTTTGATTATATGCAAGTAGTTTTCTTATGTAATTTTGGCATTAAAATGAATGAATTATGATGAAACATATTATGTGTCTCTTAAGTTAGGAGCCTTCTTTCATTGATAATTTATCCATCTTAAGTTATTAGTTTCAATCTCTGATTTATTAAGTAGTAATTGAGGTAGAAGTGGACTTCTTGAGTTAAGAACCATTTCAATGTTTTTCCTCTTTCAAACCAATTGAATTGGAGTGGTAGTATGTATTGCTTTAATTTTTGAAAAACTTATCTTTCAAAGTTTGATTACATCTGATATTCACACATAGTGAACTTGTCTCAAAGTATTACCAACCCGGATTGATAAGAAATATTTGTGTTAATTTCAGCAAACAAATTAGCTCAACAATACTTGTACTATTTTACTTCTTCAAGAATGTTGCCTTCAAAGAAGAACGTATGTTGGCTCTGCTTCTTTTTATTTGAGAAAATCATTATTTTGGTCTTACTGGTATTGACTTGCATCCTTCTGCTTTACAAAAATGCTCAAGGACATATAGGTGCACATGAAATCCTTAGGTGGATTTAGCAATCAATACAAGGTCATCAACGTATAAAAGAAGCTTTATCACAAACTCCTCCAACCGAACACCATCCCCACCTTGCAGATTTAGCCACTCTTCCAATTTATCAATATATAAACCAAAAAGAGTAGGGGATAAAGGGCAACCTTGCTTGATTCCGATGTCACTTCTAAAGCTTTTTGAAATGCCTGTTGAAGTTCTAATTTTGACTTTCACCTCTTCATAGAGCATATGGTCAACAACTCTATAATGCAAAGGAATTTCAAGTTCTTCCATTCTACTTCGCAACGTATCTCTGGGGACCGTGTCAAATGCCTTTTTGAAGTCAACAAAGCAGCAAAATACTTCTTCTTTGCCCTCCCAAACCTTGTCAATAATGTGTCTCAATGTGATGCTATGATTAACTGTAGAATGTTTTGGCCTAAAACCTGCTTGCACTTTTGCCCTCTTTTCTTCAATTTCTGCCCACTTATTGATTCTAGTTTCTATGATGTTGCTGAAGAGCATTGCAAACAAAGGATTAATCATAATGGTTCTATAGTCGGAAGGATTATTAATGTCCCCACTTTTAAAAAGGGGTATTGCTAGACTAGTTGTCCAATCTCTTGGGAATCCTTGCCAAATGACCTTGTTGAATATTTCCATAATGTGCAGTGCAAGAATGTTCATTCCCCACTTTAGATATTATGCTTGAAGTTCAACCAAGTCCTTTGTCTTTCCTATTTTCAACTTCTTAATTCTTCTCCCTACTTCCTGTATTGTGAAAAGCTTTGTAGTTGTGTTGATCTTAGGAAGAGGCTCCTCCTCTAATTCTTTCTCATAGAGTTGTCTTGAATAGTCAAACCATTGATTGACTGTAATATTATTTTCAATTTGCTTCTTCCTTGGTTGAAGTTCCTACCAAAAAAGCTTTGGGTTATTCTTGCCTAGATATATTAACTCTTCTCGCCTTGTTTGCATGAACTCATCTTTCTTCCTTTTTAAAATCTACTTATATAGCTTTACATTCATCTTCTCCTTGCCTGAGTTTTTCAAGGTTTTCCTTGCCATTTTGCATTCCTCATCAAACCAAGCATTTACAGGAAAATAATTTGATTCAAATTTCCTATTCTTTGCTCTTTTGCACTTCTATAGTGCACTCTGAATTATATTTGTTAACTCATGAGTATTGAGGCTTTGGGAACCACTCTTCCCCTTCCGAATTGATCTCTCCAACATTGTTTTGAAGATAGTGCAATTTTCTTGTGTTAGAAGAATTATGTCCCTTGATATTAGTTGTCGAGAACATTGGGTTTTCCTCCTATGTTGTCTTTCTTCTAACCAAGATAACTTTATATAAATTGAGTTATAGTCTGATTTTAAGTCCCACATATGCTCTCCAATCTTAACTTCATCTATCCTTTCTATCAAGCTTTGTGAACAAATAACGTAGTCAACAACACTTGCCCCATTGTATGTGTTGCAACTGAACTTCCTAGACCTTTTCCATTTTTCTAGACCATTACAGATAATTATGTTGAAAGCACCACAAAACGTGAGCAACTCCTCTCCAAAATGATTCATTACTTTGTCATCAACTGAACATCTCAACCATTGGGGATTCTCCTCTTCAATAAGCCAAATAAAATTGTGATAATATATGGTTCAAGAGTCTACATTCCCCATTTTAAAACTTAAGTCTTTTACTTTTCCTTTTCTCAACTTATTAATACCAATGTCCACCTATATCTCCACCGACATGAATCACAGGTGTTTGCACGTGTTTTGTTCTGTATAGCAAATTCTTGTTGTTAAGTTTCCACTCTTTGAAAGTCAGTTTACATTCCCGAGATAAAGGGAGGATGATTGCCCAAATAAACAACCATGAAGAGAACGCAAGAGAAGAAATGAAAGGAGATTCCACCAAAGTTTCCAAAACTTGGGCTCAAGTTATTAGCAATTCTGCTAATAAGGAAGGAGAAACAAATATTAAGGTTGACGACATGCAAGATAGTGAAGGCAAGGAAAGACAAAATAGGACAGCAAACATAATTATTAAAGGGGTGAAAGAATATGGGAAAAATGAAAGTACTATTGACCTTGCAAGGGACTTCCTGAAAGACAAGTTTTTATGGCAAGGACAAATATGCCAAGCATGGAGGGTGGGTAAGCTTAACGGGGAGAGAGCCAGGCCCATAAAAGTCATTATGCTTAGCTTGGGTGATAAATACACCATTCTTAGCAAGAAACATATCTTGAGGGGTTCTCGTTTTTTCCTAGAAGAAGATTTAACTGTAAAGCAACATGAAGAAAGAAGAGAGGAAAATTTAAAGATTAGGGCAGTAAGAGATGAAGGCAAGAGAGCATGGATTTATAAAGGCAAAGTTGTGATAGCACGATTTGGAACTCCTTCCAAAACAGAGCAGCAAGATGGTAATAAAGAAGAGGCAACAAACTCTTCAACAGGAAATTAGGAAGCAAGGTTAGTATGGGAAAGCAGGGACAAAGACTCAAATGTGAGTCTTGCATGTAAAAATAAATAGCAATCAAGTCATACCCAGGTTTCCTTAAGATTAGTCTGTTGGAACTACAGAGGTTACCCATGGAGACGAGGACCTGGGTTAGGGACTATTGTGGAAGATAGAGACATAATTTTCCTCATAGAAACACATGAGCATGAAGGGTGCAAAACACCTCTGCTTGAAGGATATTGGAAGATGGTAGTGTGGAACAAGGCAACAGGAAATGGAAAAGGGCACGGGGGTATCATGGTTTTAGTAAGGGAGAAAGAAGGTCGTCTCATTCAAGTAGAAAAAGAAGACTCAAATAAGTAATTCATTTGGTTTAAAATATTAGAAAATGGAAACCACATCAGAATTGCAGCATGCTATTTTGCACCGTAGGTTTCAAAAATCTACAAAGGTAGAGGGCTTGATCATAAAGATCCATTCGCAGCCTTAAAAACAGATATTGAAACATATTCGCAACTAGGCGAAGTCCTTATAGTTGGTGATTTCAATGCTAGGACTGCAAGTGAGCAAGCTAGCATTCTTTGTTGTAAAGATGATTGTGACCCTATTTGGCTTACAAAAGAAAGTAATCATTAGTGGGAAAGAATTTCAGAGGACAAGGGATGCAATCTCTTTGGTGAACAATTGCTTACTCTATGTGGGGCCTTTGATTTAGTCATTTGTAATGGCTTGACTAGATGGGAAAACTCCGGTAATTTCACTTGTAGTACTTACAATGGAGCAAGTGTGGTAAATTATGTAATTTGCTCGCATGGTTTGTGTGAGAAAATGGAGGAAGTTCTGATTGGAGATCAGTTGTGGGACTTGAAATCAGATCACAAGCCAATTTATCTATGTTTCTCTTGGATTGGAAAGAAACAGTTAGAGTAAAAAATTTAGCATGTCCAACAAAATCTCCCACAGGGCATAATTATTTTGATCCTAGAAAATTGTAATACCTTCAAAATGACACTAGAGAGGCTCATCGGGAAGGAGAAAATTACAATTCACAACGCTCATAGTCATGAATTAACACATTTAATTCAATGTGCACTTGCAAAGTGCAAAAGAGCAAAAATTAAGAAGTCTGAAACAAATTGCTTTCCAATTAATGCTTGGTTTGACAAGGAATGCAAAAAGGAAAGGAGAATGTGGAAAGAGTCAAACAAGGATAACATAAAGCTCAAAACTTACAAGCAATTATTAAGCAAGAAAGAGGCCGATTTCATGGCTTTAAGGAGGGAAGAACTAATATTCCTTGGGAAAAATAATCCCAAATTATTTTGGAAGGAGCTCCAACCGAAAAAGATGCAAATTGGATATAATATTATAGCTTCTAAATGGCTTGACTATGCAAGACAACTCTATGAATAGGTTCCCAAGGTTGATCCTCCTCCCTTGGTCAACACTGATACTGAACTCTTCAAAGTACAAGAGGTAGAGATGGGCATCAAGAAATTGGGTGTTGGAAAAGCAAAAGACTTAGCTGAACTTCAAGCAGAATATCTAAAGTGGGGCTCAAAAATCCTTGCATCTCACATTACAAAAATCTTCAACAACATCATACAACAAGGGCTCCCCAGAGATTGGAAAACTAGTTTGGAAATACCTCTTTTCAAGAGCGGTGACGTCAATAATCCCTCCAATTATAGGACCATCGTGATAAACCCTTTGTTTGCAAAGATATTTTGAAGCATGCTAGAAAACAAAATTAGCAAGTGGGCAGAAGAAAGAGATAAGCGTGCTAAAGGGAAAGCAGGTTTTAGACCTAAACACTCCACAGTTGATCATTGTATAACTTTAAGGCACATTATCGAAAAAATGTGGGAGAAAAAGGAAGAAGTCTTCTGTTGTTTTGTTGATTTCATAAAAACGTTTGACTCGGTTCCTAGGGATAAGCTTTGGCACAGAATGGAGGAAATTGGGATCCCTAAACATTTGAGAGCAGCTGTGCATAGGCTGTATGAAGAGGTGAGAGTCAAAATTAGAACTTCAACAGGCATTTTTGAAAGTTTTAGAAGCAATATCGGGGTCAAGCAAGGTTGCCCACTGTCTCCTACCCTTTTTGGTTTATATATCGACAAGTTTGAGGAGTGGTTAAATTCACAAGGGGGTGATGGTATCTATTTGGAAAAGTTTGTTATAAGGCTTCTTTTGTATGCAAATTACCTTATTCTGATTGCTAAATCGGCTCTTGATTTGCAAGAGCACTTACTATCCCTTGAACATCTTTGTACCACTGTGGGGATGCAAGTTAATATTAGCAAAACAAAAGTAGTGGTCTTCTCTAAGAAAATAAAATATAACCAGCATAAGTTTTACTTTGAAGACAACATTCTGGAAGAAGTTGCAGACTACAAATACCTAAGAATTGACTTCAATAAAAATCTAAGATGGAATGGTTGTAGAAAGACAAGAACTTTGGGGGGTTGGAAAGTATATTATGCTTTTCAAAATAGGTGTAGAAAGGCAGAGTTATGGGACTGGAACGCCACTCAAACTCTTTTGGGCTTCTAGTGATTCTGGTAATTCTATATGGTTGTGAACTATGAGCCAATAGTACATCTGACATGCAGTGGAGACAAATTGAGAAAATTGAAAAGCATTTGATTACAAACCAATTTAAGATTAAAAGTGTAGTTCCTTACGATATCTTGCTAAGTGAAACAGGGACTGCTCCTATTGAAGCAATTGCTATGGTGCGAGTCATAAGGTATTTAAAAAAAATTGAGCAAATAGAAGAGGGTATATGGCCTAAGGTTGTCTTATGATAGATTGTGCAAGAACAAAAAAACTTGGATGCAACAAAATAACAAATGGTTTAGTAATTGAGGTATTTGCTTGAACACGTGTCCCGTAAGCAACAAAGAGATAAAAGCTTTTGTTATGGAAAAGTTCCACAAGCATATTTGAGACAAGGAGTTAGGAAGAAAGAAAGATTACTATATTGAAGTGTTTAATCCTACTCATAATCATCAACCAAAGGCATACATAGAGGCCAATATCTCTTAGAGAGCCAAAATTCTTATTGCTTAGTTAAGGACTAATTCTCATCAACTATGTTGTGAAACAAGGCGTTGGAAGAGGCCAAAAGAAATGTGGGAGGAAAGAGTATGCATTTTTTGTTCTTCCGAAAAAGTGGTAACAAAAAAACATTTCATTTTAGAATGTGAGGCTTTCAAAGACAAGAAAGAAAGTTATGCAGAAATGGTGGCAGCTAGTTCTTGGGATAATCTATTTAGCGAGAGGTTTGTCAAGAAGTTGGGAACATTTATTTTGAAGCTTCATAGAAAAAGGGCCGAATACATCAAACAAACAGATGAAGAAGCAAGCTGTCCCATAAGCTATCTTTAATCTCATTGAGCTTAAAAATAATTTATTTCTTTCTTTCCCATTGTCTTTTGCTTTTCCTTTTCTCAAAGTTATTAATATCAATGTCCACTTACATCTCCATCGACATGAATCGCAGGTGTTTGCACTTGTTTTGTTCCGTATAGCAAATTCCTGTTGCTAGACAAGCCGCCACACTTTGAAAGTCAACGAAGCTTGGAGGGATTGCAAGAGGGTCTACGACGTTACGAATTCATATTTTCCTGCAGGCAGAATCGATCCAAGCTTTTATAAATGGCGTTCATACCGCGCATTAAACTCGGCACCCAAGGATTAGAGGTGGGTGTAATCTGTTTTCTTGTATCATATTACTTCGTTTGGCACTTGGTCATAAGATTGTCATATTCATTGGAACTCTAATAGCAGAAAACTTAACTTTCATGCCATCGAAACTACAAGGATATATAACAATCACATGATATCTGTTACTTAATTGTTAATTCATCCGATCCTCCTCGGTAGAAGTGTAGGCAAAATTTAACGGAATTTGTTTAAAAAGGGCCTTATGGGCTGTAGGTATTCAATGCCTGAAGAGCCTGTCAACCAATTGTTATCTATAAAATCAAGGTATAGAGTGTTTTATTGACGCTATGCAAATATGGGTGTTGCCAATATAGATATTTGTATGAAGGTTAAAGTATCTTATTAAGGTTTACTTGGCCCAAGTTTGTTTGTGGGACATCTGTTAAGATCATTTGATGATGGATAGGCTTACTTGGTCCAAGTTGTTTGTGGGAAATCTGTTAAGATCATTTGATGATGGCTGGAACTGAAGAAGGTTAAACACTTCCCTTACAAATACGAGGGCTCTATACCTGGCAGGGTTAGAACTTCGGCTGTTTGTATGATAGAGCTTTTCCTCAACTACTAAGGTTATTAAGCCACAACATGATGGAGGGTGGAGGCAGCAATAAGGTGCCTGTCATGAAGGACATGTAGCTCACTTTCAGAGCAGCCAGACCAGTGAGGTCGGCTGGTGCTGGGTTTTATTAAAGAATATAACTAGTTGAAAGAAATAAGTGACAATAAAAGTGTTTATAATTTTGTTACGAGAAACCTCAGCGAGAGACCTGTCTTCTTGTGTTCCCATTCAAAGTTGGTTGTACATGTAGTTATGTTAATTCCTGTTTTTCATCCGCAATCATAGAGGAATTCAATCACTACTAATTAGTATCTTCATCCATCTATCAATGATGATAGATGCATCCACCATAGCCTCAAAGGTTAGTTTAATTATTGGATGCTTTTTATGTAAAAGGTTAGTTTAATTAGTGGATGGTTTTGTGTAAAATTTATGGAAGTTTTGGGATTAAATCCTATTGAGTCCCTTGGAGTTACCCACCAGTATTTTCACTAAAGGTTACTACCGTCCTTCCTTCATCCAGAAAAATAAGGAAGAGGGAGAAAATCCATGAAAGACTGTCATGGTACCAATAACCTTTGATGGAATGCTTGATATACAGGCACTTGAAAAACTGTATTTCTCCGGAAAAAGAAGAAGATAAATACATCCATCATAGTCGTAGCATTATGGCAAAGTTGCAAACTCATGTCAAGCATCTAGCGATTCTAGGCACTTCAACCAAGACACTGTACTGTTACATTACTGATCAATTTTAAAATGCATACATGCGTTGGGAGGGGTGTGAGTTCTCATTTTTTAACCCCTAAACCCTCTAGCCTTGTTTCTCATTCTGTTCCCACATCCATTCTCTCCTGTTCCCTGTTTCTGGCAACATTTGAAAGAAATCAGTGGAAATAAAAATACTTTGAATCTTGATAAAGTACAGGAGGTGATTTATTGGTATCTTGAAGCAACCGATATAGGACATATGCGAATTGTCTTAATCTTTCTCCCTCTGTACCAAATTGTTAAGTTTCTTTCCTTTGTGATTTTGGAGCTTTACACATCAAATACGAAGGCATTGGTTTACCAGTGAGATCGACAAATTGTTCAATAATTCATGAGGGTTCCATTTTCACTGTAGTTTGCCCCACACACACGGCACGAGTTTCAAAGGGATCAGGCTGGATGGAAGTTTCAGATGATTTTGGCAAAATAAATACTCTCAAACCTGCAATCTAAGCTGAAGAAGACTCACGTTGCAGGCCCTGAAGTCATGTTTTTTTAATAACTTAATGGGAAAACTTTTACTGATGGCTGGTTCCTGATAAATCTGTATAAATTTAGCTAAAGTACGGGAGTATGAAATACTAATGAACGCATTATTTTGCGAAATGTTGTTTACTGAAGGGAATCAGTGCTTTGTCGAGAGAAGACGAAAAACGTATACTGAAATTTTTTAATTAAAAGTGCAAACCATCTCATAGAAGTAAATTAGAACAATCCGATTTGGGGCCTTTCCTATGAAATGTAACTCTTTCTAAATAACCATTCCCAGAACCACCTGCCAATCTGAGAGAGATAAGTCAAACTACACGGTATAGATACTGGAAAAATGTTACTCTTATCTATCAGATAATAAGATTTAGGGTGGGTTGTATGAACTTGTATCATGCCAAATGGGACAAAGAAATCTGATTGTACACTATAAAATATTTTTTTTCACTCATTCAATCACAAATATAATAAATATATATATATATATATATATACTTGGAAGTAGATCCAACTAATTCCAATTATGAATACGAGGTTGAAATGTCCTCTCAACAAAATCCTAAACCAACTCTAAACTTAACATGGAAGCATTATCTCCAAGTCCCTTCTTTAATACTTCATGTCACAAATACACGTTAAAACAACAATATTAATCTCTGTTTGGCTGGTCTTCATCAACACTTACTGTTGAGAATTCAATAGGGCAATGATTATGATTAATTCTCTTTCCTTGATAACTGTTTGTGATGTTCTTTTGCTTATTAGCTTTGTTACTTGTTATTATATTTGTGAATCATCAAACAACTACCAAAACAGGAAGAACAAGAACACAAAATATACACTGCAAGCCAGGGCTAAAACCTCTCCACTTGAGACGAAAACCCGCAAATCTCTTCTCTTCCTTATAGATTTTTCAATTGACAAATTCCAAGACCTTAAGGCTGACTTGAGAACTCTCCAAGACCAAGACCAACCTCTCTGGATGATGTGCTAACCCTGATCCTGTTAAACCCCGTCAAATATCTTCCGGGAGGTATTCATAAGAGGTACATGGACATTCTCAATCTGAAGAGATCTCATAAGAAGAGCCGGATTGGTAACCCATCTGTCTAGCATCATATCAACCATTTGTTGATTTGGGGTAGCATCGGTTGTGCTCTAAGCCTCAAATTTTGCAGGGATGCTTGAGCACAGGTATTCCAAAGAACCCATAAAGCGTTTTGGGAAATTCTACCTAGAAGTGATTTTATTAAAATAATTAATATTTTTAATGGAGTTCCTAAGTCTAAACTTAGGAAAATTAAAATATTAATGGGTATTAATCTATTGACACCTAATCATAGGGATTGGGTGAACAGTTGTAAATAGTGTAAATAATTAATAAGAGAAAATGAAGAGTCATCGGGAGATGAAACTCAACAGTCACTCTCTCATGTATATAACTATGAACAGCCTAAATGAATAAACATAATCTCACTTGAGGAGTTACCTCCTGGCCTGACATGGTATCAGAGGCAGCTCCCAAAACTAGCTTTTGTGTTGTAACTTTCTGTATTAGTTTTCTGCCATATTCTGTCCCTCTATTCTCTGTGCTCTGTGCAGAGAATTTCTGCGATATGTTGTTTTCTGTTAATGGGACAATAGAGCTCTGCATCTAAGTATAATTTCTATATTTGAGGGCTTTTACTGAACCTTGACTGTGGGTTTAAGGGCTCGATTTGTGTTCTCCATACCTCCCATGCTGTCGCCGCTCTGCTGTCCCATTACGCTGGTCCATTAATTGCGCCTCCCCATATAAGCCCACCCTTCATATAACCTTCACCACCACATATTTCAGATATCCCCTCCACCACATAACCCCTCCCTCATATATACCTCTGTTATATACATTAGAATTGTAGTTTTACAACCAAAAATGCATTTTTTAACACTAGAGGTGCAATTTTTTTTTACATTGGCAGCATAAGTATTTTTATAGTACACAAATTTTTAAAATGCATTCATTGATATCTATTGTGGGAGTGGTTCTCACCGGCAAGGAGAACTATCCAGAATGGTCACCGAAAATCAAACACACTCTCATTTTTAATGAGCTGTGGAAAGGAGTGTGTGTTGGAGACGGAGACAAAGAACCAGAACAACCTACCTCAGACAAGGAATTCACCATTTGGGAAAATAAGCATAGCAAGGCTTATGCCTTGATTGTAGCATCAGTAAATGAAGAGGTGAGTCGCCATATTTCGCCATTTTCAAATGCTTTCGAAACCTTACAAAAACTGAAGGAACTCTATGACTCACACTCTGCACTTGAAGTTGTTCAACTCATGATTAAATTGTTCAGCCTTGAATTACAAAATGATGATCCTCTTGCTCTTGCATCAGAAGTAAAATCTATTATGCATGATATCAAAGTCACTAATGTTGAACTGGACATTCATCTGATAGCTTTTGTCAAGGCACTTTATCCCACTTACTCAAATTCTCTTGAGTCATTGCAAACAAATGGAAACCTCAAAGAAATTACCTTTGGCTCCCTTGTGAAAAAATTTGCTGAAAAAGAGAAAGCTTTTGGGAAGAAGACAACTCAGTCTTCTGAAGAGGTTGTGTCTTGCACATAGAGAGAAGAATCTTGCTCAAGATTCTTCCAGAGGAAGAGGTGGTCGAAGAGGAAGAGGAAGAGGAAGAAGAAATTTCAGAGGCAGGGGGGTAGACACTCTCAAGGAGAAAAGTCATATTTGCATTGCATACGTTGCAATAGAGATGGATCACATGATGCATCCACATGCAAGTTGCCTTGGGACAGAATTGAATAGGAAAGAAACCAACCCAAAGGTAAAACTAATGACAAAGAGAAAGGTAAAGCACTTGAATCCGCTCACTATGTTGTGGCACACTGTAATATTGGAGTAAATGAAGACTTATTTAATGCTTCACTTGCTTCTTGGAAAAATGATTGGTTGCTTGATTTAGGAGCAACTTGCCACATGACTTTTAGAAGAGATTTTTTTAAAGAATTTACTACAATGTTGATGGAGCAGTATACTTTGCAGACAAATCAAAACTTAAGCCATCAGAGCTTGGCACAATCAGGATTAAATTGCCTGGTTTTCCAGACTTTCTTCTGCATCATGTTTTATATCTCCCACAGTGGAGAAGAAACTTCTTGTCCTTTGTCCACATCACCAACAAGAACACTCCATTCATATGTTTGATGGCAAGGTTCAGGTGAGAAAAGCATTAGATCACTCACTTGTCATGATGGGGATAAAAGAAGAAAGGCTTCTCAAGCTGCAAGGTACCTCTGCTCGTGCACAAAATTTCTCATACAATTCTCATTATGATGAAGGTACATTTCCATCAATCTTATTATGGCATGCTAGATTTGGACACTTGCACTATGACAACCTCCGCTTGTTGAAGAAAATGGTGTTACTGGTTTGCCTACAATTTCTAGGAAACTTAAGCAATGTGATGCTTGCATTCTAGGAAAGCATAGAAAACAATCTTTTCATGATTCAAATTCCAGAGCACATAGAAAACTTGAACTCATTCATTCAGATTTATGTGGTCCAATCCCTATTCCTTCTGCAAATGGAAATAAATGTATGATGACATCTATTGATGACTACACTAGAATGTGTTGGGTTTATTTATTGAAGAACAAATCTGATGCTTTTCAAACATTCAAGAACTTTCATACATGGATTGAAAATGATGCACAATCTCACATTGGCTCTATTCGCTTTGATAATGGAAAAGAATACACTTCAAATGAATTTGAAAACTATCTTTGCCAACATGGGATCAAACATCAAACAACTGTGCCTTATAATCCCCAACAAAACAGAGTAGCTGAAAAAATGAATAGGACAATTTTAAATATGGTGTGCTCCATGATGTTTTTCAAGGATATAAATTTGATGTTTTGGGCTGATGCAGTTTTATGTGCAGTATATGTAAAGAATAGATGTCCATCTAATTCTATTAGAAATAAGACTCCTTATGAAATGTGGTATGGGCACATTACTTCGGTAAAGCATTTCAAGGTCTTTGGTTCCACCTGTTATGCCTTGATACCAAAGGCACATAGAAACAAACTTGGTGCAAGGAGTCGTAAGTGTATCTTCTTGGGGTATTCAGACACCTCCAAAGCATACTGTCTCTTTGATGAAGTCAATAAAAAGTTTGTTGTATCTAGAGATGTAATTTTTCTTGAATCATCCGAAGTTGACAATGTTGTTGAGCGACAACTTGATCGCTTGGATAGATTCGCAAATGCAAAATCATTTCAAGAATTTGATAATCAGATTCCACATCTTGAAGGGGGGATCCCTATATTGGATCGACCTGTGGAATCTTCTTCAGAAGCACTCTCTCCCCCGCATAAAACTCCAACCATTGATGATACTTTGAGTGATGTGATTAACAGAATTGGGATACTCAATCTTGATTCAGTCCCAACTCAATCAACTGAGCATCCTAGACCATCTCAGAAAGGTCCCCTAAAGTGGCTGACAAAGACACTTGAAAGTGTTCATCCTGATGAGGTTGGAAAGACAGGAACTAGAAATTCAACCCGACAAAATGGAGGTGATGTGGATGACTTTGATTCACCTGTTGATATGGATGTTTCTTATGATTGTGAATTGAATTTCCAACTTCCTTCAAAAAAGCCGCTTCTCATGATAAATGGAAAGAAGCGTTGCAAAAGGAGTATGATGCCTTGATAAAGAATGGCACTTGGAAACTGGTTGATTCTCCATTGGGAACCGAACCAATTGGCTACAAGTGGGTTTACAATAACAAGTATAAGGCTGATGGCTCAATTGTCAAGCATAAAGCCAGGCTTGTGGCAAAAGGTTTTGCATAAAAGGAAGGGGTCGATTATGAGGAGACTTTTGCCTCCACAGCAAAATGGGCTACCATCCGAACACTCTTTGCCCTAGCAGCTCAGAACGGTTGGAAAGTCCATCAAATGGATGTAAAAACTGCTTTCTTGAATGGATATCTAAAAGAGAATGTTTTTATGTCCCGGCCTGAAGGATTCACTGTGAAAGAACATGAACATAAAGTATGCAAACTTGTGAAATCCTTGTATGGCCTCAAACAAGCACCACGAGCCTGGTATGAAAGACTAACTGAGCATCTTCTGAAACTTAATGTCAAACATTATGATCTTGATGATGCAACTTTGTTTGTCAAGAAAGTTGGCAAAACAGTTGTATATCTTGTGGTATATGTAGATGATCTTTTGATGACATGGAACAATGAGAGCTACATTGCATCCATAAAGAAGGAATTGAGAAAAGGTTTTGAAATCACTGATTTGGGCTATGTTCATTACTATCTTGGTATTGAAGTAACTCAACATCCGAAGTCCATATTCCTTTCCCAAAAGAAGTACATTTGAGATCTGTTGAACATGTTTAGCATGGCTGAATGCAATCCTCTAACTACTGCAATGGAACAAAACTTAAAGCTCACATCCATTGAAGGAAAAGAATTCGAGGATGCAACGAAGTATAGACAACTTGTAGGAAGTCTCAACTACTTGACTACTACTAGACCAGACTTTTTGTTTGCTGTTGGAATCCTTTCTAGGTTTATGCAAAAGCCTTGTGAGGGACATTGGTCTGCTGCAAAAAGAGTTCTAAAGTACTTGAAGGGAACTCAAGACTTTTGACTTAAGTATACATAGGTGGGCGACTTTAGCTTGATTGGATACTGTAATTCAGACTTCAATGGAGACAAAGAAACTGGGGTATCTACTTTTGGTTATGCTATGAGTCTTGGATCAGGAGTTGTCTCCTGGAGAGCACGCAAACAATTAGTTCCAAAAGATTCCACAACAGAGGTAGAATATGTGGCAGCAGCTGAGGCAACAAAAGAAATTGTGTGGCTCAGGAAAACTCTGGAAGATTTGCAGGTAAAACAAGTACATTCGACTCCACTCATAATTGAAAATACCTCTGCAATAAATTTGGCCAAGAACCCAAAGTTCCATGATCGAACGAAGCACATCAATACAAAATATCATCTGATTTGACATCATGTTGAGGCCAAAACAATCCATCTTCGCCATTGTTCCACTAATGAGCAAATTGCAGACATCTTGACCAAAACGCTTGGAAGAGAAAAAATTGAAAGATTCAAAACGATGGTTGGACTCATCAACATCCCTTCAGATTAAGGGGGGGAATGTTGGCACCTAATCATAGGGATTGGGTGAACAATTGTAAATATTGTAAATAATTAATAAGAGAAAATGAAGAGTCGTCGGGAGATGAAACTCAACAGTCAGTCCCTCATGTATATAACTATGAACAACCTAAATGAATAAACATAATCTCATTTGAGGAGTTACCTCATGGCCTGACATAATCTAATAAGGGGTGAAACTTCTAGAAAAAACCACGGATCAAGCCAAAATGATCTGAGCCTTTGATTAAGATTTAATCTAGGCCGTTGGTTGTCCAATAGAAAGATATAAGAAGGGACTTGAGGGTCATCTGGAAAACACACAAAGAGATAGAGAAAATCGATTTTCTGAAGTGAGAAGTTCTTAGGAGGAAAAAATCGATTGAGGAGATCTCTTGCAGTTGAGGGGTAGGGATAGCAACTTCTAGAGAGAGAGTCTCAGTTGGAGATACATCAGCAGAGAGAGGCAGTGAGTGATCCAGAAGCCTTGACGTACAGGCTGACGCAAGGCCATAAGGGCCATGCAGAACCAACGTAGAGGGATAGAGAGGAGTCCAAAATTTGCAGAGGAATTCGATTTTTAGAAGTCGAGAGCCGGGGTGTGAGACCAAGAGCCAGAAATCGAATTCCTGGGTAGTAGATTGACCAGCCAGAGAAGTGACACAACACCCAGAGAGCTTGACGCTGGGCTGATGCGGAAACTGCGTAGAGGCAACCATAAAAGTCGTGGGGCAATCAGTTTGGGACTAGATCAGCCAGGATTTCTCAGTGATTGTGTGAGGTAAAAATCACAAAGCTTCTGCCAGTATTTCTCTCTGTAACTGAATAACCCTGTGAGGTATTCAGTGATGTATTCGGATTTTGCTACTGCTTAATAATAATAAACACTCAGAGTTGCTGCACTGGTTTTCCCGCATTGGGTTTTTCCGGGGACTTTTGTCCAAAAATAATTGTGTCCTATGTGTTTCTATTTTCCTTGCTTAGTTTCTATGTTTCATAATCATATTTAATTGGTGTAGGTTGTTTTAGTAATTTACTTCAATGTTTCATGAAGAAATTTGAAATAAGCTTGTAATGTAATTTACAATCTAGGTGAAGTAGATTCAGCTGATTGCAGTAGGATTTCAGAGATTGTTAGATCTAGGAATTTTCACATGGTATCAGAGGTGTTGATGTGAAATAGGAAGAGCAGGTCTAGCTCTGAAGTAAGGGCCAACTTGCTACAAGCAGTAGTTTGAATCCCTTGAGGGATTACGCAGTTCTATCCAGGAGGGCTATATTTTCGAGATTGTCTCTTTTTGAGTGAGCCGCCAAAGAGGTAAGACTGCTAGATCGAAAACTTGCCAAGGCAAAGGGAGCTACGCAGAGCCATGTAGAGCTCGAGGAACACAGTGTCTGCAAGCTGAAGTGCTAGGTAGAAAAGCCTTCGAAAGGAAGAAGCAGATCACATAGTGAGGGAATACTTCCTTAGTGATTTCTTGCCGAGGAAGTCAATATTTCTCATTTGCTGAGTAGCAGAGGAGCAACAACTTACTAGCTCCATCAGGGAGTGCGTAAGTCATCCTAGGCGCTACGCAGTAGGGAGAAAGAGGGAGTTGTTCGACATTTTTCGGAGGATATGGCAACCAGTGGCTTGAGGGATCAGGACAGGTTGGACAAGGCTTCCAACTATGCCATCTGGAAGGCTAGAATGTCTTTACTTCTAGATGAGCATGCCCTCAAGACGTATGTTGATAATGTGGTAGCTGTCCTGGTGGATGCAGATCCACTGAAGAAGTACATAGCTGAGATGGCTAAGGCGAAGAGGATAATCCTGGATGGAGTCAAGGATCACATGGTGTGCCACGTTGCTAGCAAAGGAACTGCTAAGGAGATGTGGGATGCCTTGACCACATTGTATTATGGATCTTCTGAGCAGCGAAAGATGTACTTAGAGCAGAAACTGAGATCTGCTCAGATGTAGAAGGGAGAACGTGTGGATCCATTCCTCATGAAATTGAAGGAGACCTGTGATGAGCTGTCAGCTACGGGGCATACACCTCAAGATTCAGAGTTAGTAAGATTGGCTCTAAATTCCGTCTTGGATGAGTGGCAAATATTTGTGCAGAGTATTTTGGGCATAACAACATTGCCAAATTGGGAAGAGACGTGGGCAACTTTGAAACAAGAAGAGCAGAGGAGAGATCTGCTCAAGGCCAAACTTGACGGGAGCAGCAGCGGCAGTGGGTCGAAGCCCAAAGTGGAGGAGGAGGGTAACGCAACCCTTGCATCGAAGGGATAGCAGGGGCAACAAAGACGTAAAAAGGACGTCTCCAAGGTGAGGTGCTTCAGATGTGGCGAGATGGGTCACTATGCATCCCAGTGTCCTTTGAAGGAAAAGGACAAGGATGAGAAGCATGATCCTAAGGTTGCAGCCACAAAAATCGAACAGGAGGAGGAGTTTGCCATGACAGCCAAGATACCTTCAGAAGGGAGGTGGGCTGATATAAAACTGTAGTTCGATAGAGCTACAGATGGGCAGGATTCTTGAGGAGCCCACCTCTTGGATCATCACCTTGCTACGAGAGCCCACAATTAGTAGTAGCAGGATGGTGGAGTTTCAGTTGGTGCCATGGAGTGTTCATTCAATAGATGCAGTGGTTAGTAGCGCCAGAATGTGAGCAAAGCAGAGCAGAGAGGCAGCAGTGCAAGAAGGCACAATGCAGAGCTTCAGCAACGCAGTAGCCTTTAGAAGGCAGCGTGGGACTAGCAGCAGTCATGATTTCTGCACTGAGGTGTATCCACTGGATACTTATCCAGTTTTGGGTGTTTTTAGTTGCTTTTCTCAGCAACTGAGTTGTAGTAAGGATGCAGTGTTAGCAGTGGTAGTGCTAGCAGCATAGCAGATGCAACATTTGAGAGGGAGTTGCAGTATTGATGTAGCATCGACAATGTCAAAGGCAACAGTATAGTAGCAACAACAACGTAGTAGTTGGTGGACAGTACATCAAACATTAGCAGCGCAAAGGACGATGCTTCAGAGTCAGAGTAGTATGTAGTAGCAGTGTATTGCTAGAGCACATTCTTCACTAAGAGGGAGTGTTGATTTGGGGTAGCATCGGATGTGCTTTAAGCCTCAAATTTTCAGGGAGGCTTGGGCACAGGTATTCCAAAGAACCCATAAAGCATTTCGGGAAATTCCACTGAGAAGTGATTTTATTAAAATAATTAATATTTTTAATGGGGTTCCCAAGTCTAAACTTAGGAAAATTAAAATATTAATGGGTATTAATTTAATCAGGGGTGAAACTTCTAGAAAAAGCCATGGATCAAGCCAAAATGATTCGAGCCTTTGATTAAGATTTAATCTAGGCCGTTGGTTGTCTAACAAAAAGATATAAGAAGGGACTTGAGGGTCATTTAGAAAACACATAGAGAGATAGAGAAAATCGATTTTCTGAAGTGAGAAGTTCCCAGGAGGAAAAATCGATTGAGGAGATCTCTTGCAGTTGAGGGGCAGGGATAGCAACTTTCGGAGAGAGGGATTCTTAGCTAGAGATACATCAACAGAGAGAGGCAGTGAGTGATCCAGAAGCCTTAACCTAGAGGCTGATGCAGGGTCAGAAGGGCCACACAAAACCAGTGCAGAGGGAGAGAGAGGTATCTGAGATCTGCAAAGGAATTTGATTTTCAGAAGCCGAGAGCCGGGTTGTGAGACCGAGAGGTAGAAATCGAATTTCCTGGGTAGCAGATCGACCAGCCAGAGAAGTGACGCAACACCCAGAGAGCTTGACGCTGGGCTGATGCAGATACTAGGTAGAGGCAACCATCAAAGTCGTGGGGCAATCAATTTGGGGCTGGATCAGCCAAAATTTCTCAGTGATTGTGGGAGGTAAAACTCACAAAGATTTTACCAGCATTTCTCTTTGTAACTGAATAACCCTGTGAGGTATTCAATGATGTATTCAGATTTTTCCACTGCTTAATAATAATAAACCCTCAGAGTCGCTGCACCGGTTTTCCCGCACTGGGTTTTTACGGGGACTTTTTTCCAAAAATAACTGTCCTATGTGTTTCTATTTTCCTTGCCCAGTTTCTATGTTAATTGGTGTAGGCTGCTTCAGTAATTTACTTCAATGTTTCATGAAGAAATCTAAAATAAGCTTGTGATGTAATTTAAAATCTAGGTGAAGTAGATTTAAGAGATTTTTAGATTTAGGAATTTTCACAGCATTATTGTCATATAACGAGGCCTTGACTAACAACTCTATCTGTTGATTTGGGGTAGCATCGGATGTGCTCTAGCCATGAAAATTGGCGGAAAGGCTAAAGCACATGAGATCTCCAAGACCTAGAAAGGGTTTGGGTAGATTCTAACTAGGTTGGTAGATATTAAAATAATTAATATTTTTAATGGAGTTCCTAAGTCTAAAGTTAGGAAAAATAAAATATTAATGGGTATTAATATAAAAATGGGCTATAATGTTCCAAAAGTCATGGATCAAGCCAAATCTAATCTTAGCTGTTGATTAGAGATTTAATCTTGGTCGTTGAAGGACCAAAAGGAAAAGTATAAGAGGAGGCTTGAGGGTTAGTTGGAGAATACACCAGAGTGATCAGTCATTCATTTTGCTAGAGCGGGGTTGCTAAAAAAAGTTGAATCAGTGATCAGCAGCGAGGGGCAATGAGTACGAGGCAGAGAGGTAGGGACAATATTGAGAGACCAACACAGAAGCAGAGAGAGCGAGAGCAGCAGCCAGTCCAAGCCATGCAAAGCCCAACAGAGGAGCGTAGAGCCCAGACAGATTGTCTCATCCATGCAGAGGGTAGAGGGAGTGACGCTGAGGCTCCCGGAGGCTGTGCAGTGCCTCAGAGGGCTAATGTAGAGGGTCCTGGGGCTGACGCAGGTCAGCAGGAGGCTAACGCAATGGCCAGAAGGGCCAACACTGAGCTTCAGCTGTGCTGGCGAGGGTTTCGTGGGACAGGTTTTCTGAATACCTGTTTCCGGATATAGAGGTATTGCTGTTGTATATTTTTCTCTGTTGGGTGAGCCAGTTTAGGCATCCAATTGTACTTAGATAGACTGCATAATAATAAAATCCTCTAAATAGCTGCACCGGTTTTCCCGCATTGGGTTTTTCCGAGGACATTGGTCCAAAAATAACGATGTCACTTGTGTGCTTGTTTTCTTTCAGTTGATGATCTGTAGATGTTGGGACTGTATTGTGTTTATTTCGATATTTAACTATGGTAAATAACTTGTAAGAATTTAGACAAATAAGAGAAATAAATCAGCAGAATACAAAATAATTTTCTAACAGATAGACTTAGAAAATTCAACATGGTATCAAAGCATTGTTGCAGATCATAGGAAAACTGAAGGCATCAGCCAAGCTCAGCTTTTGTAGCAGATTCAATTGTCCCGAGTGATAGAGCTGATCCTTGCAAAAAGCGACAGAGGAAGGAGTGATGTAGAGGGATTGCGTCATTAGTTTGGGCCCGAGAGAGGCAGCGCAGAGGCTGTGGAAGGCAGAATTAGGCTCACGCAGAGCCCAGGAGGGTTGACGCAGTTGGTTGAGGGAGCTAAATTGCCCGTGCTGGGATTGCGCAAAGCCAAGTGGATCATCCTTCAGTTGCTAGGGCATAAGAGTCTGTGGGTAATTTGCGGAGCGAAGCTGGTGGCGTACTGTGGTCAAAACAATACCTAACAGGGTAAGACCAAGGTAGAGGAAGTTGCTGCTGAGGCGAATTTCTAGCCAAGGAATCCAGATCAGTGTCAGACGATCGGAGTGGGGCAACTTGACGTTGGTAGAAGGATTTCCAGAAGGGAAATCGAGACTCAGAGGGAGTCGAAACAAGAACTTCCAGACGGGAAGTTGAGAGACTCAGTGGGAGTCGAACAAAGGACTTCTAGGAGGGAAGTAGAGAGACTCGGAGGAGTCGAAAGAAGAGCAGCAAGATGGCCATGAATGGGCTGAGAGATCAAGATAGGCTGGACGGAGCATCCAACTTTGTGGTCTGGAAGGCCAGGATCTTGTCCATTCTAGACATACATCACATCAAGGGCTTCGTCTCGAGAGTGATAGCTATCCCAGTTGATCCGATAGCTAATGAGAGGTACGAGGAGGTAATGGCTAAGGCTAAGTGCATCATCCTTGATGGGGTCAGGATCATGTGGTACCACATATTGCCAAGAAGGAAATGGCAAAGGAGACATGGAACGCCTTGAATACATTGTACCAGCATACTTCTGTGTAGAGGAAGATGCTCCTGGAGAATTAGTTGAGGGCATACCAGATGCAAAAAGGAGAGCAGATAGATGTCTTCCTTAGTCGATTGAAGGAGATCTGTGACCTAGTAACTTCCATAGGGGCCACGCCGGATGAGAAATTGATGGTGAGAACCGCATTGAAAGTAGTCTTAGAGGATTGGGAGGTATTTGTCCAGAGCATACTGGGCAGGATGAGCCTTCAGGATTGGGAGGAACTGTGGGTAGCTCTTCGTCAAGAAGAGATCAGACGGTTGACCAAGGCG